>JAJOHG010000230.1:0-41367 GCA_021029095.1 Phellopilus nigrolimitatus
ACAACGAACGTATCTGGTTTCATTCTCGGATCGCCGACTATCGACCACTATGGTGACATGACTGTGAGGCAACTGCACGTTCCGAATTACTTTGTCATGACATAATTTCTGTCAAACAGGTGGTGAATCATCGTACCGGCGATACTTGTGTGCTGAGTTTCAAGCCTCGTGGCTGGCGTGGGAAAGACGCCTTCGAGATCCTCGGGCAAGTCATGGACGCCAGTGGCACCGTAATGCTCGAAATCGCTGGTCGATGGAACAGCCAGCTCGTCGCACGTGCAATAGGGACGGGCATTGGCGTTCTGCACCCAGATGTCGCTGTCCAGACTCCCGCCTCGCCGTCAACGTCTAGAGAATTCATTCGCCTCTGGCGGAACACCGAGAAGCCGACCGCGCCGTTCAACCTTACCCCTTTCGCGATCACTCTTAATGACCTACCGGAAAAGACGCTTCGACCGTTCATCTGCCCGACGGACTGCAGGCTGCGCCCCGACCAGCGGGCATTCGAGCTTGGCAAATACGAACGCGCGAACGAGCTGAAGAGCAATCAAGAAGACTTCCAGCGCATGACGCGACGTGCGCGTGAAGAGGGCCGGATAGCGCCCCATCGTCCGCGGTGGTTTGAGGCGAAGACCGAGCCGGAAACTGGTGAGCGCGTTTGGGAGCCGGTGCGGACGGACAGCGGGGAGCTAGCATACTGGAAAGAGCGGGAAGCTGTATGGAGGGAAAGCAAACCTTGGAGTGATGTCGAGACAATATTTATTGACGATGAACCTTAGTGTTTCAATCGTGATGGACAAAGCGGATCGGAAAGGTTGTATGATCAAATCAATTGTACGTAGGTTATCGTAGAATAGGTTTCACATCTATAATAGAATGGACGTCACTCTTTTGTGTCATTCTCGCGAGGATCTTGGAAGGTGTTCCAACGCGAATAATTTATTTAATGCACCCTTGACTACCGGTTAACATTGGTTTTGATTGTGGCCGGTCTAACACAATGAAGAACCCGAGCCACAAAACACGCGCTCGCTTGGACGCACATCAAAGCAGCCACCACAATGTGGCTGGGTTGGTATTCCAAATGAAAAGGTCTATTGGGGTTTATTTGTTTCACTTAATTTCGCAAAACCTTTATATTCTGAAGCTCATCAACCTCTCTTCGCTTTCTCAGACTCAAAGCTATGTCTTCTCGCTCGAAGGGGACCAAGAGGCAGGCTTCAACAGAGACGTTGAGGGCCTCCGTCCAGGAAAAGAAAGCGCACTACTTGGCTGAAAGGGAATCTAGGGACACCACGAAAACATTCGGAGCTGGAATCGCTCGCTCATCGTCACCGGTTTCGTCTAGGTCCAAGTCTAGTTCACGCACCCATCAGACACATGCTGCCGTGTCTACCAGCGCAAACGTGGGTGGAAAGAGGCATTCCCCCACAGAAGCCATCGTACGGGGCCGCCAGCCAACCATGTCACTTTCCAAGGTGAGCGTGCACGGTACATCCGTTGAGCGTGAGAGGGCGCCGCTCAAGACGAGCGAGATGGAGAACACGTCCGAGGTACTTGAGTGTAGTTCGGACACGACAACCAAGACGACGCCCAGCGTATTGCAGGATTCGCTCAAGCAGATAAGCGTCCCGTTTATCGACCCCGACTCTGAACCCGACTCTGGCTCCGACTCCGATTCTCCTCCCCCGACCTCGCCTCCGTCTTCGGCGGACTCGTCAACCGAGACCATTCGAATCAAGGGCGGGGAATGGAAGCCGTTTTCATTGTCCCAATCCTCTTTCGCCTTACCTCCACTCACAACTCGTGAGGCAGCCAGTGCAGGTTCTCGACCTGCATCTTCGGATTCAGGTGTTGAAGCCAACCTAGTCGGGCGCGCTGATCCTGTCCTGCCCGCTTCGCAACCGCTAAAGAACTTCTTCAAGAGCGCTTATGCACGGCGCCTCGCCATCGCTCCGCAAAAGTTGAACCTCCTCGAAGCACTATCGCCTGAGCCACAACACAAGCCATCTGACGTTGACTTGAAGATCTTTCCTTCAGAGAAGCATGCGACGTTCTGGGACACGAAAGACGGGTAAGCAGTGCACTTGGAATTCAAGTAGTCCGAGTCGCTTATTCATGAAACATGGTAGGAATCACTTGACGTGGATGTGTAGAGTCGCTTTGTTTGATCCGAATGGAAAAACGCTTCCTCTTCATGCGCAGTTGACATTCCGCTCGTGGATGGAGGACAACATCCGAGGACGTGAGTGCTCGGCCAATCCCGAGTTTGTGAAAAAATTCGAAGGACCCGTTGGACCAGCAGAAGGTGCCTCAAAAACAATGGAATCTTGGGGTGGTGCTACAACGTATGCCAGTGGATGGAGGAAGGACCGGGGTTCCTGGTCTAAGTGGTTCAGCGTGCAGATCCCTGTCGAGATCTTCGCGCACAGGGAAACGCGCAGTTTCCGGGCAGCAGCAGCAATCACCTTCAGGAAGATGATCGGAGAAGAGGAGACGCTAAATGCTGAGACAGATGTGACCATATCACATCTCTATAGCGCGCGTGAGATGGGGCGCGAATTAGGGAGGATAGTCGATGGGTCGAAGTCCAAGCCGGATCGTTCGCGAGCCTTCCAGAGAATCCATGGATCTGTACGGAAATTACATATCTTGAACTGACAGAGAAAGCCGTTGGTGCGTTCAAGAATCAAGCAAAGTAGGGAGGCGAGAGGAAGAGGAACATCTACCCACCACATTAATTTTAAAGAATACATTCGTAAAGTCCAACAAATTTTGTATTCACTTCAGAATCAATATTAGATCTTCCTTCTTTTCAAAACCTTTCGAGATGACGAGCTTGAGGATGGTAGAGTATGTCGACTCGAAGGTATATGTTGACTCAGAGGCGGCCCCGGCAAGTCGGAGGGCCCCATATATGGTTCCCTAAACCGTGATAATGGCTCGCTGAGTATGTTTTCACCGGGAATGTCGACGCGCAAGTAATCATAGGCAGCTATTGCGTGTCCCATTCCCCAAGCTTCGGACGCCTGACGCTCGATTTCGGACATAACCGCCCGGCGTCTATCATGGCGATTCGGGGAAGGGGCCGGAAACCTGTCGCAGAAAAAGGACTAGTCAGTATATGTCAAAAAGGTATAGTTTAAAGTCATGTCAGCGTACTTTCCGCTGAAGTGGTTCAGTATGAGCCTTTGCGCGTTGATGGACCGCGCAAAAGTACCTGCCATGCCTGGCGTCGAGTGCCCCTTTGCTACCGTCTTCTCTAGAATAATTTGCGGTGCTTTTTTGTCCCCACGGAGAGTGCGGTCGATTTCTACAGGTATGTGTGCGTCTGTAGCTTCGTGCACGAGGAGAGTGGCGTTCTGCGCTAGGCTCGTGATTGCGAATGGGTCACTGGTGTCCCCCAGGGCGACTATCTTACGGTTTAGGTGGCTTGTCTCTCGGAAGACGTATCCCAAACAGGGAGCTGGAATTTTATTAAGATGGGGGAATGATAATAATGAGTTGATGACAAGGAGCATGCAATTACCTCGATGATTGAGTGGTGCGGCGTCAATGCCTATGTTCCCGGCGACAGCAAAGTCGACCCACTGCCCCGTAGAGTTAGACAAGATATTGCGGCCGGTGGACTCGCCGTGATGCATGTCGTGCAGATCACACGATGTAGGCGTATCGGTGGGCGTGAGGAGCTCGTGCACGACGTATCGCTCCGTGAGCTCCGTTCTGGTCATGTTCAGGATGCTGCGGACGAAGGTGCGCAGACCGGCGGGGCCGTACAGTTCTACGAGAGGCTGGTTATGTGTCCGAGATTGGTAAAACGTCAGGCCTTTATTCAAGTCTTTCGCGAAAAGAAAGAAGGTGTATACCGGCTTTGATCGAGGAGGTTGCGGAGCGCCTGCTGCTTGTCGGAGGGTGGTGGCTAGCAATGTGATGATGCCCATACAATGATCGACTGAGAGACATATGATTAGTCCTCCCATCAGTGTTTGGTAGGTTAAGAATAGCTACAATGAAGATGAGTTATGAATATCTTGGTAACCTTGGAAGTTTTCAGCCGCTTCTGACCGTTCCGCTCTGGCTGGAGGGCGAACTGGCGCGTCGTGCCCTCCGCGCAGTCGACCACTTTCAAATAGAGGGAAATGGAGCTGCACTGTCAGAATTTAATGGCGATTTTGACGGTCGTTACTGGACAAAATAGTGGACTTAGACTTGAGATAGTGATGATCATCGATGATCATCGATGATCATCGATGATCACTAGTGATCACTGGTGAAAACCAAGTCTAAGAGCTATTCATCGACGATCACTAGTGATCACTAGTGATCGTCGATGAATGGGCACTTGGTTTTCATTGTTCACTAGTGATCACTAGTGATCATTAATGAATGGGGACTTGGGTTCACTGTTCATCAGTGATCATCAATGAATGTCGTGCTTCGACTTGAGTATTCACCAGTCATTGATGAACAGTGAAATTCTATTTATTCAAGTCTAATAAAAAGCCTCATAAATGAGCAATGATCAGTGAATGGACTTGACTGGCATTCACCACTCATCAGTGAGTGGTGAATGCCTCAAATCCGAGATCATCCGACAAAAAAGACTATAATTTAATGTTTAGTAGTAACACAGCCGCAAACTGTGATCGACGTTCTGCTTCGTCCTGGTACGCGATATCGGGCGGACACCCGCCCTCGTTCCCACGCTCTCGTCCAACCCAGCTCTCTGAGTTTTCAAGAGGACCTTTCCGTCTCGTCTGCACAATCCATTATGTCCGTATGCAGCTTTGGAAGCTGACGCATAACGCTATGCATGAACATCACTGTCGACTACGATGGCCCAAGGACACTCGACACCTCGTCGCTTGTGAGCTTGGACGAATACAAGAACCGCAATAGCAGCGGCTCTTCGCTGTCTCTTTCATTTGGATCAGCGGCACACACCGAACCGGAGGATTATAGTGTTACTGACAGCTTGAGGGACACCAGGTTACTCGTGCAAAAGACGAAGACAGTACGGCAGGAGTGGGTCGACAGTGCAGGACTTCCACTCCTTGTCCGGCTTGAAGTCTGAGTCTGACGCAAGCGCGTTCGATGGTACGTCCTTGGCGTCTTACTTCCGGTGTTTTTCTACAAAGTTGTGCTTAATATGCCGTTCAGCGCATGGCCGATGATGAGGTGCTCAAGAAGTACAACTTCAGAGCACCCGGTCTCTCTGCCTCAACTGCCAAGGAGTTCCCCGTCATCTTCAAGCTCGCATCCCAGCTCAGACCTCCGGTCGAAACGATTTCACTTGCGCACAACGATATACAACAAGGAGTACATTTGGCGAGCGTGCCCCATTATCTCTCTCACCTCCGTAACCTGTCCTTGGAAGGCAATAAGATTAAATTCTGGAAGGATGTGGATTAATTCGCTGGCCGTAACCGGAAGTTGGTCTCACTTAGGGAAATCGTGTTCATCGGCAATTTTCTACGAGAAACTGAACTCCAGGCTGGACGTGGAGAGGCATACCAAAGGTTAGTCCGCGATAGCAAATACTTTCTTCTGAAACACGTATTTAAAATGAGCAATGATAGTGGAATGACAAGAAGATTCCCATCTCTTGAGGTGTTGGATCAAGAAGCAATAGCAAAGATATCTTTCATTGACCCTCCCGTCGCCTCTTCATCAAGTTCTGATCCTTATGCCCCCGCTCCTACCTCATTCCCATTCCCAATGGCTGGCTCGTTCATCACTGGAGTTGACGGCTCTGTAATCAGTAATGTTCTCGCTCGGTAAGATTGCATGCTCCTGTTCGCACTTCGCTATACCAATGCTCATGTTCGCCTAGATTCTTGCCTCTCTTTGATTCCCAACGCCAGGCGCTAGGGGACGTTTATGACCCGAACGCCACCTTTTCGTACACCGCTTATACTCAAATTCCGCCGCGTGTGCGTATCCAGGGCTGGCACACATCGAAGGAGATGCCCAACCAGCGCAAGCTTGAATGGGGCCCCTGGCTTAACAACGCTGCAGGTGGCTCTCGCAACCTTAACTATGAGCGCTCGCGGAATGCGACGACGGGGCTCGAGCGCGAGCTGCGCAGTCTGCATACAGGCCCGGACGAGATCGTGCGCGCAATTCTCCTTCTCCCGAAGACGCGCCACGAGATCGCAGGTTCGGCAGAAAAGTTCTGCATCGACGCGTGGCCAGTCGGGCAGGGTGCCGCGACGATGCTGTTCTTGTGTATACATGGGGAGTTCGCCGAAGGTGCGCCTTCTGATGCTCGACTGCGTCCTTCAACTCGTACTGATATTCTCTCACTGCTGTACTTCAGAGCCATGCCAAGGCATCCGCTCATTCGACCGATCATTCGTCCTTGCACCAGCTCCTGCGGGATCGAGGCACGCTCATACACATATTTCGATCTTTTCATTGCCTGACGTCAGTCTAACAGAGCTACTTTGAACAACTGGACCGTCACCATTCTCTCCGACCATCTGACCGTCCGCCTGTACTCAAGCCCAGAGGCATGGAGCCCGGGCCCACTCAAGGTCCAAGGCGAAGGCAAGGGGTCGAGACAGCGGCAAGTGACGCCGCAGCCGCAGGCTCCGGCCACACAGGTCTTGAATCCTAAGGTGCAAGCGCAGCTCAGCGCAATTGTGCGTCATTTTTCCTTCATTATTGATCTCTTCGGTGTTTGACTGACCTTCTGCTTTGCGTAGCCTGAGCCGCAGCGCAGTCTTGTGCTGGCGATCTGTCAGCGGACGAACCTGAACATCAAGTTTGCAGCGGACTGCCTTGATATGAACGGGTGGGACGTGGAGAAAGCCATGATGAATTTCGAGCAGGTCAAAGTGCGATTTCTCGTCCCTTCTGCTGTATGACAGGATTGATACTGATATCTCTGTTTTGTTTTTTTATTTTGTTTCGTTCTAACATCTAGAAAAATGAGCGGTCCGCAGCTTTCGAGCGGCTGAAACTGTCCGAATCCTCCGAGCCCATCGAGTGAAACACGCAATGGTTGCGCGACCAGACGTTGCACGCTATCAACGGCACCATGACACCCGAGTCTGTCATCTCCGATGGCTCCTCGGTCGCGGCGATGATCTAGATACACAGAGCCTATTTGACGGCGACCTCGCACTGCAGCAAGACAACGGCCGCTACTACTATACGTACAGGTCTGGGAGCTCGTCGTCCGCCGCATCCGCGTCAGCTGCTCACGACGACGTCAGCATCGGCGAGCACGGCAGCCACCGCGTCGCGGACTGGCGCAATCCGAAGCTACAATGGCTTGCATCTCTTGCGCAGCCCCAGTCCAAGTCCGGCTCCTCCGACTACCCCTCCCCCTCCTCGTCGTCGAATCGCCACTCTGCGTCCTCGTCGACCTCCGACCCACTTCCACGCACCGCGGATACCCCGGCCGAGGTCCTGCCGCCCGCATGCACGGACTGCTCCGCGTGCAGCGGCGTCCTGCTCGACACGTTCCGCTACGTGTGCTCGACGTGCGGGGAGCGCACGCCGCGCCCGCGTGCGAGTCCCGATGCGAATGGGCACGCAAATGGTTATTCGGACGGAAAGGACAAGGCGCGCGCCATCGCCGACGTGTCGATGTTCGACCCGCTCGCGTACCCGCCGCGCGCACACACGAACGGTAAGCCGTTCCCTGCGCCCGCTACCCACACTCCCCTCCGCGCCCTCCGTGCCCTCTGCGTCGTCCGCGTCATTGTCGTCGACGGTCGCGGGCGACGGCGGGTACGAACTGTGCACGGGCTGCTTCGAGATGGCCGGCGTGCTGCATGCGCTGGTGGGCGGCTCGGCGCCTGATGAGCCGACCTCGGCTTCTCCGGAGGACCAGCGAACGCTGAGCCAGCTGCGGAGCGCGGCGCCGAGGCAGAAGGCCCACTTCTGTCATGCATACCTTGAGAAGCTGTGGAGCGCGTCGGGGTGGAAAGACGTCGGTGCGTGACTCGTCTCTTTTTGATCTCGATATTAGCGGATGCTGAGCAGTCTGGATGGTGCAGAGCAAGATAATATAAGTGAATGTACGATCTGCAACACCTCTTTGACAGCGCAGCGCTACAAATGTGCATTGTGCAAGAATTTCGTACTCTGCCGCGCATGCTACAGGTACGTGTCACCACCAATCATGATGTCCCTTGAACTTGTCTTTTTCTCTAGCCAAGTACACGAAATCCATCCTTCACACGCTTTCCTCAATGTTCCCGTCCGGCCGCACCGTTCGCGAAGCGAGCCTGACCTGGAGCTGACAAATAACTTGAATGTCGACGGACTCAGGGACGAATGTAGGCCATTCGTATCTATTTATTTTAAGCTACTGCGGCCCGTGGACCATCCAATTGAATCGCAATTTGCTATTCTGCCTATTCTGTACGTCCCCATCACATTTCCTTCAGATATCGTTTTTTGTAAACTAACATCTGTTCGCGGATGCCAGGTACGGGCAGCTGGCAGGTCCAGCAGGCCGACTCAACTCCTCTCATCCCAAAGGTCCATACGCCCTTTCATGTCCGGAAAACCCGTCCCTTTTTTTGACGTATTTGCATCTGCTCTCCCAGCTTATCTCGCGACGCTCTACCACAATGCGGCGCTGTGTGACCACTGCATGAACCGCATCAAGGGCGAGTGGTTCCGTTATGTGTACTGCGCGAAGGATCTCTGCGATGTGTGCAAAAACTTGAATGCGCACGCGCACGATCGCACCCATTTCTTCTACGTTTTCAAGGCGCCGGTGAATTCCTTGTTCTCTTGTGCTTTAAGTTTTTGTGTCTCTTATTCTTACAACTCGGTTTATTCTATTTTAGGTGGATATGCAGATCTTCAGGTGAGAATAAATGTCTCTGTGTCACGTTTTACCTGACCGTTCGTTGCTTCGCAGGATTGTTGCAGAGCTGGATAATCTGGAAGGGAGTCCGCCGGTGCTGAACTATCCCGTGTATTACTCGTAATGTCACTTCTGTTCGCTATCATTTTATTGCCAATTAGCATCACATGTATTTCGCCTTCATGTACTTCCAGTGCTTGTTGTATACGTAGCGGATGCATTTCAATCTTCTTGGAAGATTTATGGGTTGGCTCAAAGCGCAAAAAAGTGTAATCAAGACATAGTAACATGTTGAGGGGCACTCTAATTAATGTTTCTTTGGAAAAGAAAACTAGACAATGGATTGTTCAAGAGTGTGGCTTGAATGAGCTCCGGGATCTACCCTATGACGTGCCACCGACTGCAGCTTCGAAATGATGTGTTGTAAGGACATCGGGTCTGGTCGGAAAGGAGGTTATTTGTAATAAAACTGGTCTGTCAAGTCATTTTCATTGATCATAAATGAACAATGATTAAGATTTGACTTTTGAAAATCATTACTCATTGATGATCATCAATGATCATCAATGATTAGTAATCACTAGTGATCACTAGTAATCAATGAAAACATAACTTTTTTCATTGATGATCATTGATGACTAGTGAATTCCAAGTCTCCGTTCATCAATGTTCATCGATGATCACTAGTGATCACTAGTGATCATCGATGAATAGCTCTTGGACTTGGTTTTCACCAGTGATCACTAGTGATCATCGATGATCATCGATGAATTTCCCAAGTCAAAGTCCAAAATCCCCAAGTCCAATGTTTTTTGTCCGATAGCGACCGTCATAGGCGATCGATGATACAAGGAATCAAATTTACACCAGAGATCGCCGTTGCCGAGGATATCCAAGACAAGACTCGAACATGAGCGGGAATCGGAGGGACCGCCTCCGCTCGACGTCCCTAGAAATGTTATGGACATATCGCGCGACATTTTCGAATAGCAGCTGCAGCAAAGACGAGAATTTCAAATGAAATACGAATGGTATGCAGCTCTCGCGAGCTTAGCAAGATCCCCCTGGATTCAAGCCTGCAGGAACTTCTGAGATAAGAGACGATTACGTCACGAGACTTCAGCCGAAAACTTCAAGTATTCGTGGGAAGATGTGTAGACCGCTTGTTATAATTTATTATATAATTGCCTACTTACAACCGTGCCAAAACAAAAAAAAAGAAGAGAAACGCCGAGTGGACCATGTCATCAAACAGAATGCATTGCAAAATCATAGTACATTTTTGAGATTTTTCCTCGTTCTTCCCTATTCAATACATGACATAGCAGTTACTTCTTTTTGCAACATTTGGTCTCCAGCGCTTTTCAGAGAATTTCAAGACAAACAAGAAAAGAAAAGATACTACATAGTAAAAGCCGAGTATTCAGATTGGCATGCTCAGGTTGACATGCACCGCCTTGACCGCCGAGTAGCTGTGAAGCAAAATAAGCTTCGAGGACTCCATTTGGATCGATTGGATGACCTACTTCGCTAGCGCATACTCCCCCAGCTCGCGCCCGATGCCGCTCTGCTTGTACCCGCCAAACGGCACCTGCGCGTTCACCGAGTTTACGCAATTCACCCACGCCGTGCCCGCGTGCAGCTTGTGCGCGACGCGCAGCGCCCGGTCGATGTTCTTCGAGAACACCGCCGCCGCGAGCCCGTATTGCGAGTCGTTCGCCTGCCGGATCACGTCCTCCTCGGAAGAGAACTTGATCACGACGCCCACCGGCCCAAAGATCTCCTCGCGCACGATCTTCATCTCCGGGTGCGTGTCCGTGAAGATCGTCGGCTGGATGAAGTACCCCTCTTCGCCGTGCCGCTCGCCGCCGTGGTGCAGCGTCGCGCCCTCCGAGCGGCCCGAGTCGATGTAGCCCATGATGCGCTGCAAGGAGAATTAAACGTGAGACTCAATGCTAATAAGAGGCACGCACGTCGAATTGCAGCTGCGAGACTTGCGGGCCCTGATACGTATCAACGCCGAACGGGTCGCCAATCTTGATCGTCTGCGCCTTTGCGGTGAATTTCTGTAGGAACTCGTCGTAGATCTTCTCGTGCACGAAGATGCGCGTGCCCGCACAGCACGCCTGGCCGTGGTTCCAACTGGTGCAGCAAACTTGAGTACATGCAAAATAAAGTCTGCAGACACGTACAAGACGCCGTGCGACGCCCAATCGACAGCCTGGTCGACGTCCGCGTCGTCGAATATGATATTCGGGCTCTTCCCGCCCAGCTCGAGCGTCACCTTCTTCAGGTTTGTCTGCGAGGCGGTTTCCATAATACGCCGTCCGACGAGCGTGCTTCCGGTGAACGCGACCTTCTCGATGTGAGGGTGCGCCGCAATCGCCGCGCCCGCAACAGATCCATATCCGTTGACGATGTTCACGACGCCTGGAGGGAAGCCCGCCTCTGCGATCAGCGGCGCCATGCGCAGCGCGGTGAGCGGCGTGAACTCGGACGGCTTGAGCACGATCGTGTTCCCCGTCGCGAGCGCGGGGCCGATTTTCCACGCCATCATCAGAAGCGGGAAGTTCCACGGGATGATCTGCCCGCACACGCCAATAGGCTCATGGCGTGTATACGCGAGTTTGCTCTCGTCGACCTCGATGACCTTCCCCTGGTTCTTGTCGGCCCATCCGCCGTAGTACCGCAGGCATTGGATAGCACCCGGGATGTCGGCTGTTTTCGCCCACGTGAATGTTTTGCCTAGACAGAATCAAATTGTAATCATAAGCAAGTTGAGAATTGAATATGTTTTAATTCAAGGAACGAGGCAGCTAGCTTGTGCAAAATCTGCGATCTGGAGCGCGCTATGCTGTCAGCCAGGTACCGAAACCACAAGACATGGTGGGAAACAGCGCCAGTGCCCCGAAAAAGCGTGACCCTGTCGAAGATAGACAAGATTGCTGGGATTTGGATGCGAGTTCGAGCGAGGGTGCTGAGGTACTTGCGCTGGGCGTGTTCCTTGCAAAACTCAAATTGTTCAACTCCGCCGTGGAGATGACCTCAGCCTCATATGTGTCCAGAGATTGGACTTCTTGCCCAAACTAGCTGCCCGGAAGGGAAAAAAAAATGATGCGCACCGTTGTCAAGAGCCTCGATGGCCGCGAGCTCGTCGTGACACTCATCCATGAGCTGCGCGAGCTTCATGAGGCACTTGCCGCGCTCGTGGCCGGGCATGTTCAGGCCCCACACCGTGTCGTACGCCTCGCGCGCGGCCTTCACCGCGGCGTCGACGTCCTTCTCCGTCCCGAGCGAGATCTTCGTCGTCAGCTTGCCGGTCGCTGCCACGCTGCTCAGCTGCCGCTTGGGCGCATGGGAGCCATCTCACCTGGATTGATGACGCTAAACATAGCGGGCTCAGCATCTATCACCAAGCAGTATATCGGAAGGAAACGCGAACGCAAACGCACTCATGTGTCTTGCCGTCGACGCCATCGACGAACTTGCCGCCGATGTAGAGGCCAGTGTTGATGGAGATCTTTCCTTTGTAGACGGGCGTAACAAACTCGTGTATGAAGGTCTGAGGCATGGTGAGAATGGGGGACCAGTGAGAATGAGGAGTGATACAAGTTAGAGCAGAGCTTACTTATAGTCAGTGCGGCGCTCCGCACTTACGAAACATCGTGGAGAAAAGTGGGTATTTTAACGACGTATGCGAAGCTGCAATGCTTCGGAATACAGACAAGTGTGGCAAGAGAGCGACCTAGAGCCAGTGCCATCAGCACGGCGGTGATATTCATGGCCATCGAACCAACGAGGAAGGTGCCTTGAGTTCCTTAAAAAACCAAAACCTTGGGATCCCGTTGCATCTCTTCGGTTTATGAGAGAATGACAATAATAGGTCGACGATAAGAAGCATGTAATTTGCCTCGATGGTCGAATGCTGCTGCATCGACGCGTATGCCTTCAACGACAGCATGGTCGAAAAATCCAAAAGACCGACGATATTGCCTCTGGCCGATTTTTCGAGATGCGCGCTGTGCAGAGGGCGCGACGGGCTCGCGCACAGCGCAACGCTGCGCGGACTTTGCTCTTATCATTTCCAAGATGCAGCGGAGGACGAAGGCACGTGGGCTGGCGGGGCCGTACGGTGTTGGTGTATCTGAGATCGAGGAATGTTTAGCCTGGCTGCAACTCTTTCGCGAGCAGAGAAAGAGGGCGTATACCGGCTTCATACGCTGAACTGCGAGCGGGCGTTTCGGTGTATGGTGACTAAGAGCGCAAAGATACCCATGATGATCGGGCTGAGAGGCAAATTGGCGCGCCGCGCCTTCCGCGCAATCGAGCATTTTGCAAAACAGGGACAAGAAATATTTTTTGACTGCCAGATACGATGATTGAGGGATACAGAAGAACGAGTTTACACGATGTCCCCGTTGCCGAGGTTATCCAGACCGTGACTCGAACACGGATGCGTTTCAGAGGGGCCGCATTTGCTCGACGTCGCCAGTGTGGTTATGGACATGTCGCAGGGAACTGTTTCCAGTCTTAGTAGCAGCTGCAGGGATAGGAATTGCAAGCTTGCAAGTAGAGCACGAAGAGGTAGAACTCAAGAGTCAAGGGTGCTCAGCGCCATTGCTAGTCTAGCGTGGGAACAGCAAATTCGACGCGTCCAGTCGCGTCGCGCGTGCCATCTTTCACTCAATTCTTTGCTCCTAGCGCCACGATACTACAGATTATCAGAGACGGCACTGCATATGCCACGGAGCTCTCTTGCTGTTTTTCGAACACTTGAAGAACCGTGCCACCGACGTTGGTGGTAGGCGTCGAAATAAGTGCGGCTGCTCCTTGCTGCAACAATCTTTCTCCGTGGACCCTTACGTAAGTCATGATATTGCCGCGTTGTCTGAGACTGTCCTGGGGGATGCATATGGACCTATCACGCTTTCTGGGACGAGCTTGGTGGTTTATAAGGCCGTGTCACCAATGTCCGTGAGTGGGACGTCGAGTTAGTGAGGGCTGCAATGTTTTTCGCCTGGTTGTTTTCGAAGGACGATCAACCGGAGGTGAGCTTCTCCGTCTTACGACAGGCCACGCGAGCACAAAAGTACATATATGACGTTAATTACCGGCGCGTGTATCAAGCACCAGACGAGCGGTATATCTTAGACGAATGTCGGGGATGAGTCGCGAGATGGCCGCTATTTAATCGCAGTTCGGGCGCGCATGTAAGGCGAAGCTCTGAAGGCAATGAAATGAAATTTGGAATGTGGGAACCATAGTACAGAAATTTACTTTCTTTTTTCTCTATTCAATACATGGCATAATCGATTCATTCCGCGAGCAGGGGAGAAAGGAAAAATGAGAAAGAAAGAAAAAATGAGTAGGCAGTATATGCTCAGATCTGCATGGCCAGGTTGACATGCACCGCCTTCACAGCCGTGTAACTGCGAAAGAAAAAGAAAAAGAAAAATCAGCTCCGCGGCCTCGCAACGCAGAACAAACAGAACAGAGTTCGCTCACTTCGCCAACGCATACTCGCCCAGCTCGCGCCCGATGCCGCTCTGCTTGTACCCGCCAAACGGCACCTGCGTGTTCAGCGTGTTCGCGCAGTTCACCCACGCCGTGCCCGCGTGCAGCTTGTGCGCGACGCGCAGCGCCCGGTCGATGTTCTTCGAGAACACCGCCGACGCGAGCCCGTACTCCGAGTCGTTCGCCTGCCGGATCACGTCCTCCTCGCTCGAGAACTTGATCACGACGCCCACCGGCCCGAAGATCTCCTCGCGCACGATCTTCATCTCCGAGTGCGTGTCCGTGAAGATCGTCGGCTGGATAAAGAACCCCTCTTCGCCGTGCCGCTCGCCGCCGTGGTGCAGCGTCGCGCCCTCCGAGCGGCCCGAGTCGATGTAGCCCATGATGCGCTGCAAGGAGAATTAAACGTGAGACTCAATGCTAATAAGAGGCACGCACGTCGAATTGCAGCTGCGAGACCTGCGGGCCTTGGTGGGTGTCCGCGCCGAACGGGTCGCCGATCTTGATCGTCTTCGCCTTCGCAGTGAATTTCTCCAGGAACTCGTCGTAGATCTTCTCGTGCACGAAGATGCGCGTGCCCGCACAGCACGCCTGGCCGTGGTTCCAGCTGTTTGAAATCAGTAAATGTATGAGTATAATCGACAAGTACGTACAAGACGCCGTGCGCCGCCCAGTTGACGGCCTGCGTGATATCCGCGTCGTCGAAGATGATATTCGGGCTCTTCCCGCCGAGCTCGAGCGTCACCTTTTTCAGGTTCGTCTGCGACGCAATCTCCATGATCCGTCGCCCGACGAGCGTGCTTCCGGTGAACGCGACCTTCTCGATGTGGGGGTGCGCCGCAATCGCCGCGCCCGCATCGGATCCGTATCCGTTGACGATGTTCACGACGCCCGGGGGGAAGCCCGCCTCTGCGATCAGCGGCGCCATGCGCAGCGCGGTGAGCGGCGTGAACTCGGACGGCTTGAGCACAATCGTGTTCCCCGTCGCGAGCGCGGGGCCGAGCTTCCAGGCCATCATCATGAGGGGAAAGTTCCACGGGATGATTTGTCCGCACACGCCGATGGGCTCGTGCCGCGTGTACGCGAGCTTGCTCTCGTCGACCTCGATGACCTTCCCTTGATTTTTGTCCGCCCAGCCGCCGTAGTACCGCAGACATTGGATCGCACCCGGAATATCGGCTGTCTTCGCCCACGTGAATGTCTTGCCTTGAAAACAACAGAAAATATTGGCATAAGCAAAACGAATGTTCCGTTATTTCTTTCGAGAAAGGAAAGGAGGGCAGCTAGCTTGAACAAAAACAGCTGGACAAGGGCCGAAGCCACCTATAGTTTGGCAGCTGTCAGCTAGTGGGAGCCCAAGAACCACAGGGTCGGCGGGGGCTAAGAGAAAGGTTTATCCTGCCAGGGGTAGACGATGTCGCTACGTTTTGGCTACTGGATGTTATCGAGTATGACAAACGGGCTGTCGAGGGACGTCGAATACAACAAGCGCTTTTAAGAAATTTCGAAGGTAGTTACGGAGAGGAAATGAGTGAAAGGAGGCCACGAATCCAGAGACCTAAGTTCAATGCTGAGCCAAGGCCCAGAAGCTGGACTCCTTGAAACCGTGCGCCTATAGCGCAATTCTGCGCAAGCTAGCTGCCCCGAAGGCAGGGAAAGAGCGGCTCACCGTTATCGAGAGCCTCAATGGCTGCGAGCTCGTCGTGGCAGTCGTCCATGAGCTGCGCGAGCTTCATGAGGCACTTGCCGCGCTCGTAGCCGGGCGTGTTCAGGCCCCACACCGTGTCGTACGCCTCGCGCGCGGCCTTCACAGCGACGTCGACGTCCTTCGCCGTCCCGAGGGAGATCTTCGTCGTCAGCTTGCCCGTCGCTGCGGGCCTGCTCTCAGCCGCTGGCTGGACGTAGTCTCAGCGCCGATAAGCACTCACCTGGATTGACAACACTAAAGAAGAGGACAATTTTCAGCGCTGGCTCGCGGAATGAGGAACGCGCAACAGACGCACTCGTGTGTTTTTCCGTCGACGCCGTCGACGAACTTGCCGCCGATGTAGAGGCCGGTGTTGAAGGAGGTCTTTCCCTTGAAGACGGGCGTGTCGAACTCGTATGAGAAGGTCTGGGGCATGATGGGAAAGTGAGGAGGAATGGGAGGGAAAGAGTGACGATATGCGCCTACTTATAGTCGCCTGGTATCTCGATACTGCGGGGTTCCGGGATGACCAAAGACAGTGAGAACCTGCGGGGTATTCTAGCGTCACATGAGAAGCTGCGAACGTTCGGAGCACAGAACGATCGCATGACCGTGGCGCGGACCACTGAGATCCAGTGTGATCAGCACGGCGGTGATCCGCATTCATCGAACCCCACGCCTAAGAGCCAAGCTTTGCCTTTATCTCCTAGGCGTTACATTACAGTAGTTTCCCTATTTTCGAACATTTTCGAAGGCTTTGTTGTCGAAATATGAAGTTATCAAAAACCAGCATTTGTAAACAGCTTGGGGGCTTGGGATAAGCTGGATTTTGCGTTGATAAAGACCGACCCCATGGAGAAGAAGGATTTCTTCGAATCTTCGATATTCAACCAACGGGCCGCCTCAAAGAGGAAGATGACGCGGAAGTTTTCGTAAGGACGATCCAAAGACCAATACAAATGCGGATAATAACGGAGTACCGAAATGCATTACGTCACTTTCTCATCATACAAAGAGTTTGTTCCGACTCTAGATACCGATCTTCTGACCAGGATGCCTGTCTTGCCAAAAAATTTCTATTCCTACAACATTCCAGATAGATCTTGCTTAATAACCACTAAAGTGGAGTCGTGGACGGCAGGCTTCGCCAGCTACTTCCGTTGCAGCTCAATCACAGCATCTGTATCTCTACCTACCATCCTTTCTTTCTTATCTTTTTCTTCTACCAATAGGTGCCAGCTGATTTTTGTTGCGTGAATATTGGTGCCGCTCACGCAGCAGACACACACACAGGCTAATCTATGTCAACCTGTATATTGTCTCTAATCATAGTTGGCACCGGTTTTGCGTTTTGTATTTTTGAGCTTCTGCAGTGCATGTTTTCCTTCTGCTGCCACGCATGCCAAGTGAAATGCTTGGCAGCATGCAAGCTTACTTCAAGGAGAAGCTATCTCAGCGGGCGTCTTCCATACTCGAGCACGAGACTGAGCCGGGGCCAAAGGGCAGAAACTGGTGGTACCGGGCCATACGGTCGGAGACCTCTTGCAGGGCGAAAAGAGATTCATTCTAAGGTTGGCGCTGCCCCGGAGCAAACAGCGTCAGAGGAGAGATTGCGGCCGCTGTCATCACGCTGCCTGAGTTGGGAGGTGTCCTGACATAAATTCTCCAGAGGGGAACAATCACACTCAGTTCATGTGTATGAGCGAACTGGTATTCCTCCGCACAGCGAAGATGCTTTGCATTACAATGACAATTAAATAAGGGCAGAATGAGACGGCAGAAATAAATAGAATAGGAGTGTATGTGTGTTTGATAGTCCTACACATCATCTGCACAACTGTTATTACATTAGTGAGTAAGCGGACACAGGCCGTCATGGTCCGGCATGGGGAGAAATTCTCTCTGCCTCGATAAGCAGATAAAAAATCACTGAGTGGGGTACGTCTTGATCCTATGTAGCGACCTGGACAAAAAGTACATGCAAATGCTACTTATCTACGTACTACATGGCAGAAACGGGGACAACATGAGGCTCCGGGAAAGCATCAACCGTAGGACGGAACCTCTTCAAAGGTCTATTGCCCGTCTTCTCGTCTGTCATCTCCATCACGTTCTCTTCCGCTACCAACGTCTTACCCTCGGAGGCAGTTGCTTCATCATCTCTGTCCATTGTCCGAGCATCTCGTTCACACCAGTCTCTCAGCTGAGGTCGTTCGTTGGGATCGTTGCTCAACAGCCTGGACGCGAACAGCTTCAGACCCTCGTCGTCTCCTTGATGCTCCTTCAGGAACACCATGAAGACTACGCCACATGAGTATCGATCAGCCTTGATCGGACTGTACCAGCGATCCTCATCATCCCTTTCGCCGATTTCGGGAGCCAACCACCCTTCGCTGCCGGTACAGCCCGTCACCTGCTCCTCTTCATCCTTCACCTGGACGGACAAATCGAAATCAATGATCTTTACGACATAAGTGCTGGTATAGAGCAAATTCGCGGGCTTGATGTCCATATGCGCGATGCCGTGTTCGTGAAGGAAGGCGACGCCCAGTGCTACGTCACGACTGGCCCTAATGTATCGTCCGTGCAGCTTCCCTTCGGACCCAAGCACGAGCGAATAGGCGACATTCCCGAGGAACGGAAGTATGATGCACTTCCCAACGCTCGAGTCAACCACATCAATAAGATCGATGATGTTCTCGCAGCGAGGTTGTTCTTTCCGTAGTTTCTCGAGTATCTCCAACTCTTTCGAATCTGCGCGCAGCCGCTTTGCAATGTAAGCCTCATCTCGTCCAATCTGGCGAACCTCATAGATATTATCTCGTTGCTGGAAACAGACATCAGATGATAAGATGTGGCCTTTCTTTGAGCCATTAAACGCACTATGAACAATAGTGGTTCCTCCACTAGCTCGTAGCCTGCCGCATTAAAAGGAGTGGCACTGCCCTGGGGAGTATCATGATCTTGGGATCCTATAGCTGAATGAACGATATGAGCAGATCATAAGAGCAAGAGTCGATGCGCAACGCACCGGTAATCTGCACAATGAGCGTTTCATCGGAAGCGAGGCTGAGTTCTGCCACTGTGTCCCGTGGGTCGACGTGCTCGACATCGTTACTCTCTTCGGAGAAATTGAAATTCTTAATGCCATTCTTCAAAACTTCAGTCCTCCCTTTGCCTATGTTCCTGTCCTTACACCTCCACACGATGAGTTGCGCTGCATCAACTTTGCCGAGGACGTTCGGGTTGCGGTCCTTGACCTTGTTCTTCAAGGCGGAAACAGTGGAATCGTGAGGCACATGCACTCTGCCTGACTCTCCGAGTGGCTTCTTTTTGTGGTCGATGAGAAGATACCAGACCTCCTTCGGTAGGTGAAAGCGTCACGTGACTAACACGTGCAGTCCCGCCATGGAACTGTTCGGTGTTCCTCGTTTCGGGCGAACCTCGTGCCTTCTATAGCCGGGCGGGGGTTGCCCACAGTCTCCGCCTCTAGTTTGGGCTCTTCCTGACGGAGTATGCAATCCGCCAGGCCATCGTTTGGCACTGTCTTACTTTCTGTTTTGTGTTTGTTTCTCATTGCCATGATTTATCCTTGACTCTCGAACCCCTTACCTCTCACTGTTCTTCCGAGATCCCATATTCTGACTCTTGCGTGCTTCGATCTCTCTCACTTTCTCGTCGGGAAATGCCTCCTCTTCCAAGGCCTCCGACCTTCGCGTCTGGCTCGGGCTCGAGCTTATCCTCCAGCTCAACCTCGACCTCTTCCTCTGCCGCAGGCGCGCACGTCGCGTCCATGCGCGTCGGCATCTTTGGTGCACTCCTCGGCACGCTCCCCATCTAAGTTCTCTTTCTTTTATCAAGAAAAGGCTCTCCTTGAGCGATTCGACCTTTACACTCCTGATGTCTTCTCACGTATGACGCCCGTTACTTCTTTCACGCCTGGAACTTTGTCCGACCATCGACGACAACTCGAGCGCCGTCGCCGCGTCGGCCAATCCGCAATCGGATGAAGGCGAGGAGAAGCAGACGATAGACAATGCGACGCGTGGATGCCGAGAAGGCAGGCGGATGCCCTCGAGAGGCTAGCGTGTGTCCTTTCTTTTTTTCTTCGAGATCAAAAGTTGCTTATCTGCTAACGAAGCGCTATTGTATAACAGGCGTCACAATTGATCCTCAGGAAAAATGGTAGGCAGGGGCAGCGAATACATACAATGGCAAATGGTATAAATGCACGCACTTGGGTGAGAAAACAGGCCGGCCAATATATGCCATGGAGGAAAATGGGGTCCGCACCGAAAGAAAGCGGACGGGTCCGTTCCGCAAAGCGATTTTTTAAAAAACAAAAGAGCTCACATATGCCTGAGCGGCGCGCTGTAATCTATAATGCAGTGAACGCGAAACTCAGCGATAACTTAAGTCGAAGTCGGGGGTTTTCCAGCATTATTATAAAAAATATAACCTACATACATTACTAAAAACCTAACAAATGCTGCGTGCATTATCTCTGCACGAGTGCGCGGACCTTGTTCTTGACTTCCATGTCCAGCCCCGAGCCGCGGCCCTTGAGCTTCCCGAACACGACGACCTTGCCCTGCTGGCCCGCGCGCCCGGAGCGCCCCGCACGGTGCAGGAAGTCGACCATGTTGCGCGGCGAGTCCACGATGAACACGTGCTGTACGTCCGCCGCGAAGTCGAGCCCGCGCGAGAGCAGCGACGTCGTGATCAGCACGCGCGGCGCGTCCTTTTCGTCGCCCTCAGCGTCGGACCCCTTCACGAACCCCGCGAGGTGCCGGTTCGAGCCGCGCAGCCGCGCGGCGCCCGTGCTCGTGAGCGCGACGTTCGCGATCCCGCGCGCGGAGAGGTGCGCGCCCAGCGCGTCCGCCGCGGTCGAGCGGTTGCAGAACACAAGCACGCGCGAGCGCGCGACGCGCCCCGTCGCGGCGTCCGGCCCGCGCAGTGCGTCCTCCGCCCACACGCGCCGCAGCCGCCGCTCGACGTCCGCGAGGCGGTTCCCGCCCGTCCACCCGACGTGCTCCGTGTGCAGCGTCGCGGGCAGCCGGTGCAGCTGCGGCGAGGCGAGCCGCGTGAGCGCCGGGTGGTGCGTGGTGAGGTACGAGGAGAGCGAGGCGGGGATGGTCGCGGAGGTGAGGATGAGGTGGAACGGGTAGTCGATGTTTTGGGCGTGCGCGGGGACTGGGTGCCCGCGGGCCTCGCTGATGTCGGCTAGAAGACTCAGCGTCGTCTCCCTGAAGTCGGGATCTGAGAAGGAAAGTAAATAAGAACAAGTTTGCACAGAAATATACTTTCGGCTCACCGAAGAGGACGTCCGCTTCGTCGACCACGACGCACTCCACCCTCTTCAGCCCCATCTCCGGCTTCCCAGGCCTGAACTCTCTTTCGAACCTGCTGTCTTCCTTCCCCATCTTGTCCCAGCCCCACCCGCGCACCATCTCGAGCGCCTTCACGGGCGTGCTCGCCAGCACGTCCACGGGGCGCGCGCCCGCCATCGCATCCGTGCGCACCTCGAGGTGGCCCGCGGCGCCCTGCCCGAGCGCGTCGACGACGTGCTTCATCTGGCGCGCGCTCCCCCCACCGGCGCTCATGCGCCCGCCCGCGGTGCTCGGGACGTTCGCGCGCGACGCGCACAGCACGCGCAGCTTCGCGCGGTGCACGAGCGCCTTCGCGAACGCGGACAGCTGGCGCGTGAGCTCGTGTGTCGGCGCGAGCACGAGCGCGCGGGGGTTCACAGCAAGGCGGGAGGGCGGGTCGGCTGCGCCGGTCTCGGTCTCCTTGAGGTATTGCAGGAGCGGGAGGAGGTACGCGATGGACTTGCCGGAGCCTGTCTCGGAGGCCAGGAGGAACGCCTTCCAGTGTTCTGGATGCCTGGACAGGGAGAAGAGGCGTTTCAGCGCGAGCGCCTGGATAGGCGTGGGCTTTGCGTCGGGGCCGAGCACGTCGCTCACGGACTGCGCGAACGCCGGAAGGAGGGGAGGGGAAGTGAAGGCGTCGGGCAGCTTTTCGGCGACCTGCGGTAACGAGCGGTCGAATTCCTCGTCGAGCAGAGCTTCAACAGACGCCGTCTTCTCTGCCGCGACTACATATGGTTCAGGTGCCTGCAGGAAAATTGGGAAACAAGATGACAGTTAATTATGAGGAATCTTACCTTCGCGTGAGCAGGAGGTTCGTGTTCAGTATTTTTCGATACTGAGGCGCCATCCTGTTTTTTCGCATCCGTTGTCCTAAACGGCTTCCTTGCCACTTCGTACTTTGCATCAGACCCTTTGGGTTTGAGATCTCTGACGAGACGCGTTCTTGAGGTTGAGTCTGGCATGCACAAGTAAATGAGCACGGTATCTCAGTAAATGAATAGGTAATACGCACTGAACTGCGACCTTGACAATCCCTTCGGGCTACCACGACCGCGGCCTCGACCCCGTGAAGGCCTTGCTGGCGGCCGTCCCTTGCCTTTCAGCGTTGCTGACGTCGATGCCGAGGAGTGAAACCCGAGCGCGCATTGCAGACGTTCGCGAGCACACGCTGCAGCGAAATAATGTCCAGAGTTCGTGGAGACTGTTCCGAGCAGCACAGATGGCAGCCGCAGAGACATCCGAAGTCACTTTTCGTTGAGCACGACTAGCGGCAATGCGCTTCTTTTCGTCGTCGTCGGCGGCGGCGGCGGCGGTGAGAAAATCGGAAGGAATTTAGCAAGAAAATTGGAATCTTTGACGTGACCGCAGACTCGGTCACGTCGCGCGTGGTCGGCGCGGTCGCCGTTTCACGAACGCTTTTCCTCACTTATCGCAATGGCCGACGAAGGCACCCCGCCACCGCCGCCCCCAGAGCCATCTGGAGGTCCACCCGAATCTCCTGAGCCGCCGACGGGCTCTCCGACAGACTTCCTGAAAGGCGTCGTCGGTAAGCGTGTCATCGTGCGCCTGACATCCGGAGTCGACTATCGAGGTGCGTCGTGCCCATCAGTATAAATATGTATCTTTGAGTTTTTGACGTATTTGTGCTCAGGCGTACTGTCGTGTCTCGATGGCTACATGAATATCGCGCTCGAGCAGACGGAGGAACATGTGAATGGGCGGGTGACGAACCGCTATGGGGACGCGTTTATTAGAGGAAATAATGGTGAGTCGCAATTTGCATTAGTCCTAGTATCTGGTATTGAAATTATGTATTTCTTTGGCTTTTTTCTGTAGTACTGTATATTTCGGCCGCAGAGGCGCTCTGAATGATGCTTCTCTGCGCAGCTACAAGCATGACGACCATTCATCCTCGACACCGGGCTTTTGACCCATTCAAAATTGCCATAGCTTTTCTGTGACTGCTGCTCGAGCGCACCGAGTCTGTCTTTCTGGTATTCTCAGACGATGCTTTGTGAACTGTATCTACCCTAGGCGAGCGGGACTAGATGTTTCATGTGTATAACAGCCTGCAATTGAGAACCGTTTTCATGTCGATTGGATGCTAGCCTCCTCGAGACCTCAATTACTATGTACGTGTCTAGTGAGGTCTGGGAATTTTGCGTTCGTTCTGAGAAATTAATGTGCCCAAAGTACGTATTGCCTTCTTCAGTCGATGATGTACATGCTGATAATAATATCCCAAAAATATAGTCCGCATGTCCAAGAAATATTACGAAGTATGAAAGAAAATAAGGCCGATAGATGAGTGAAGGACGACATTAGCAAAACAGGGTTAGCAACAATTGTCCATGATGAGATCTGTGTCGATGACTGTACTAAATGAAACTACTGTATGAATAGGTAAGTGTTCTTGATAAAGGTGAAGTGAGCGTCATGTGTGTGAAATATGTCCGCATTAAAATCGTCATTGTTTTCTTTCTAAACCCCAGATTTGATGATATCCGCCGCCTTCTCCGCAATACCGTACAGCGGGCTGCTCAAGTGTGCGCTGATCAAGATAGGGAGCACGCTCGCGTCAATGACGCGCAGATTCTTCGTATCATACACGCGCAGCTTTGCATCGACGACGCCGCCCAGGTCGCGGCGCATCAGCGCCGCCGTACCGATCGGATGCGAGACTGCGGAGAAGCCGTTCGGGGAGGGCGCCTGGATCCACTTGTGCCATGCTGCGTCGCTCCCGCCGAAGCCGTTGTCGTCGGGCACGACGCCCGTGCCCGGCGTCGCCTCTCCCGACGAGATGCTGGAATACGCTTGCCCGTTGAGCACGTTGCGCGCGAGCCGCGCGCCCGCGGTCTGCACGGCCAGGTCGAGGTCGACGCTGAAATAGTTCACGATGACCTTGGGCAGGGTGAAGACGTCTGTGCTCGTGATGGTGACATTTCCGCGGCTGAAGGGGAGGAGCTGCCACATGTCAATCCCGATAGCACTGCAATAACAATATCAGAACGGACGCTATAGACGGTACGCGTGTGATCAACTTACTCAGGGAAGCCGGTGTCAGCAAATAGCTCGACGACGGGGACTGGATAAGGATCAGTCAATCTATGGCTTGGCGAGTGCACGGAGAAGACGGCGTACCGTTGTCGTTGACGATCAAACCGGCCTGAATGCCAAAGATGGTTGTGAGCGCATCGGCGCTCAAGCCGTTCACCGCTTGGTTCTGTGCCCAGGCTGGATGCATCGCCATGATATGACTGGACATCTGGTCCGCCGTCACGCTCCCGTTCGAGCCGCCGCCAATCGCAAAGAGCTCCTTGAGGGATGGATACGCGATACAGTCCGAGGGCCCGCTGCCGTCACTGTTGAACGAAGACTGTGCAGAGTGGCCTACCGAGTTCATCGTCTGTTCCTGTAAGTTGCGCCCGACAGTCGGGAGGTTGACCTTCACATCGATGCCAAGCGGTGTGAGAATGGATGGGTCACCAACACCGGAGAGCTGAAGCAGCTGCGGCGAGCCGATCGCGCCCGCTGCAAGGATAACCTCCTTTGATGCGCTCGCTGTGAAGGTGTCGCCGCTGTTATCCGATTTCTTGAACTGCACGCCCGTCGCGGTGATGCTCGGCGCGCTCCCGGAGAGAAGAATCTTCGTGACTTGGTAGTTTATAAGCGTGAGCCATCCGGGGCGGTCGTTTTCGACGGGCGTGAGGTAAGCGTCCGCGGCCGACGAGCGGTGGTCGTCGTCTTGCCAATTGATGTTGTTTGGCGCGTAGCTCACACAGTTGCCGTTCCCGCCGTTGAGGTCCGCGCACAACTCAATGCCCGTAGCATTCTGTATGGCGCTGGCGAATGCGGGCTGCTGCGGGCCGCCGTACATCAGATCTGGAAAGGTGACCTGCACGGGTCCGGAGGTCCCGTGATAGGACGCGATGCTGTTCGCCCCCTTGGCCTTCTGCTGGGCGTTAGGTGCGGAAAATGTTTCGGCCTGGAAGAGATTTGTAAGATGCTATAATTTGAAGAGTAGGGAGAGATCCTTACTTTTTTCATGTACGAGAACAGGGAGTCGAAGTTCCAGTTCATGTCGGCGTCACTGGTCTCGAGGAGTTGCGAGAGAGCGTCATATTGTTCCTTCGAACCCCGGGTCCACGCAGCGCCGTTGATGGAGGTACTACCACCGAGCGTCCTACCGCTGAGAGCAAAAATGAACGAGTTAACTACTTGCAAGACTGAAAAAATATACTGGCTCACCCCTTGATGGCCTTGCCCTGATCCGTCTGCCATTGATACTCCAGACTTGTGCCAGAGGCCTTCCCGTAGTTTGCAACATCGTAGACATTTGGGTTGGTACGATCGTCGTTACCGGCCTCGACAAGGAGGATAGTCACTGAAGAGTTCTCCGCGAGGCGAGCGGCGACGGTCGTCCCTGCAAGACCGGCGCCGACGATAATGTAGTCGAAGGTCTGGCCGCTCGCGGTGCTCGGATCCGAGCTGATGCCCGACGCACGCTTGTGTAGTGCCGGGGAGCCAGCAGCGAGGAGAGGAAGGACCAGGAGGAGCGCCTGGGAGAGCATGGCGCGGGAGGGGGGGAAGAGGAGGGGAACGAATATTATCAATTTGATGTTGTTACATTTTATGCACGCATGCACGCGGGCGCGCTCGTCTAACGCGCGCGTAAGGCACAGGCGGGCGGCGAGCGAGCTCCGTTTGCGAGAAGTTGCACAGGTTCAGCGGGTCGATCACTCCGAAGACCCTTAAATCATTGACGGCTCCGCTTAATTTCGGCCGTACGCCCCGCGGTGACTCAGCGCATTTCTGACATCACGGTCAATGGAATAACGCGAGTCGTTTCTGTGAAAATAAAGTGTGAGCACAGCAATCTGTGAGTCTCCGGGACTGTACTTCTTTGTGTTGGATAAATCTTGACGTCATATTTAAAGGTGAGTTAACTCATACCAGCTCTGTATAGTGTTGTAGACGAGTGGAAGTTCGGAGGATCAGAAAGGTGTAGCTTCAGCGAAAAAGTGACTGGGGTTTACAGAATGCTCTCTCCCCGGACTTCTGTCCTGGCTATCTAACCGGACGAAAGTCCGGCATGCTTCAGATGCCCGAGGAGTTAGGTAGCGAACCTTCGAGACATAACAAGAGCAAACCTCTCTAACCACCCTCCAAACGAAGATTTACAAGATATCGACACGGTTTACGGTTTTCAAAACATAATCCGGATGAAACACAAGAGTGAAGTTGTCCAGGGAAAAACAATATGCTTATTCCAGCTCCTCTTACATCGCAACTTTGTTACTTACCCCTGTTGCAAGTCGAGCGGCAGTAATTTACAATTGTCCACGTGTACATGGATTCTGATCATCATATCATGGATGACAAATGTCAAGACCGCCCATTGTCGCCCATTCTTCAGCTCGACAAAATTGCCATCATTTTAAAAGTATTGTTTTAATGGGAAAAGCAGCTTAGCCATTCTAATATAGTACTAGATGTATTGTTGCATTTAACACTGATGGTGAAGCGGTTATCATGCTTGCCTTCCAAGCAAGCGGCAGGGGTTCGACTCCCCTTCAGTGTATGGCCTTTCGACTGGTAACTTTTTTGGATGTTATTATTTTACATAATAGCGAAGAGGATATACGGTCTCTTATATCGAGTTTCATATTCTTCAGCGATTTTTGAATGCAAGCTCTGATATCGTATTATGAAATCATCAATAGTAAACTTGGGATTACGTGTAGTGGTTACACTTCTTTTTCCTTGAGCGCCTAGATGAACTTGGTGGGTCATTGTTCGAAGGGACGTAGTCGCTGAGATCCCAATTCCTCTCGATGAGGTGCGTGATATTCCTGTCTATCTGTTCGAACAAGTGGATTTTCCGTCCATCGATCTCCTTGGACCACTCTGCTCTAAATTCGATTTCCAGGCGGCTGATGACTTCGTCCGTCTCATCCCAAGTTCTGCGAAGCAGCTTCCCCGTGCTGTCGCTTGCGCACATGCGCACTTCATGACAATGCCGCTCTCTCCCTTTTAATGGCACCCTGCAAAGGTCAGACTGGGACACTAAGTGGTATCGCGTAACAGTCGCTGAGTGCAACTCGTTCGCCCCCGTCGTGGTAATAATTCTGATCAATGTTTGGCGGGGCCCATCTGTCGCAGTCAGGTGTGCATGTAGACTCCTCGAGGTATCTAGATCTTCGTTCGCGAGCAGATCGGCAGCGCTTTCGATGATTATGAAAGGTTCGGAGAATTGTTTTGCATAGTGAATTGTGTATGCGATATCGTAGATAGAGTTCTGGAGGCATTTCACCATTACATCTCCGCTCAAACTGTTTTGGTGTCGACGAAGGTCAGCTGTCGCGAGCGCGTTGAGGAACTCGGAATCATGTCGCGACAAAAAAAGGCCTGAATAAATATTAGAGTCTGGTTCTACAACTTGAAATATCAGACACCTTTAGTTTTTTCTGCCTCTTTCGCGATAGCCTTACAATGAATCCTGTGACCGCTACGTTTCCACGCAGAGGTCTGACATGCTTTAGAGCAATACAAAGTCATGCAACCAGCACACTTGAGCAAAGCGACCTTGTCATCGGCTTTCATGCACTAAATAAGATCAATTAGACTCCAACGGTAGATAATTTCGCATAAAGACGTACGTGACTGCACTGTACTTGCGAAGGTCCTGAGGGACGGAGACGCTCATAAAGGCGCTTGGATACCATCCTCTCAAAAACGACGTTTTCAAACATCATCCAGTGTCTGTAAAAGCCCGGAGTCTTTTTCAATTCGTTTATTTCCTCCAAGTGCTCCGCTTTGAGCCTTTTCAAAGCATCGCCCGCGGCGCAGATGACGGAGTAATAAACGAGCTGACAGGTGATGACTGCAGTGAGCAAGTAGCACATAGCGGTATGGCCATCCGGACTCCGCGATGCAATGTCAGGAAGAGCTATTGCACATCGCACGTACGATTCGAGGAATCCCAACCGAAGAGCTTGTATGCACGCAGAGATCGCGGTCTTGGATACCAGAATGTCAAGAATAACCGAAAATGTAGATGTAGCGGCGATGTATGCAATTCCATTGGCAGTATTCGACAGCTTTAGGTTGTCCACAACGAGAGAAACTCCTTTAATTGCGAGCGGTAAGATTTCCGTTTTGGTCTCGAGGGCCAACTGAACAGGATGGCACGTCAAAGAACGAAGCTGTTCGAGCCGTGCAGGAGAGGAGCCTCCCATGAGTGTACATATAGTAGAGATCTCGGCAGTGAAGTGCTCGATGTTGAACGGCATCGCATCGACGGCCCAGCGAAGTCGGTTGATAGCCTCTCCGCAAATGCGGTTTATGTTTTGCTCTGCGTATCGGTGTAAGATCAGATCTCGAGCATCCTTTCGATCCCCATAAGCGGCTATCACAGCTCTCAAGGCAACGGATGATGTCAACATGTAACTTGGATCCGCAGAGTCCGGTGATACCTGTTCGTACCAGTCTTCTCCTCTATACCAGTTCTCGATGACCATTTCGAAGAGTCTGCTTTCATCATCGATAACAATCGAGCGATGCTGCCCAGCCAGGTGCGCAAAGGTCATCAAAGAGTAAGACACGACTTTGCCCATGACCTTTTTACTTTTCATTAATAACTCAGGAAGGTCCACAATTTTGTGGAAATGACGAATCCAATTCACTATGCCGTTTGCCTCCCATGCGCGAACAAGTATCTGTTGCAGCACTTTATTCGAACGAATATGCGGTTGAGCTCCTACGATACCATGCAGAGCCATAAGAGAACTGTGGGTATCCATGCTTATTACTGAGGGATCGGACAACGGAGGGCCAGCAGGGGGTATTTTAGCATCAGTAAGGTGCGTGCACAGCACCTCTAAAGCATCGGGTAGGAACTGAATTGGGAATTTCGGCATGAGCCTTACGACTTCTAGAATTACCACTTTTGATCCGCTTCGCGCAGCTGTAAAAAGCTGAAGGGGGTTTCGAATTGAGAAAATGAAACATCCGAGCCAGATCCGATTTCTCACCTGTCTAATAAGTTCGGGATCGTTGAATTCATTGTTGGTGGTACGATGTCCCTGTGGTTCTGTAGTAGAATTGTCGCAATTCTTGCTCATGGTGTCGGATGATGCTGGATGATGGGCGAATGCCAAAGGGTAAGCCACTGCCTGTGGCAAGTCTTACTAATTCGGTCATGCGCCTGTGACATGTCGCGTTTGTCTGTCACAGGCAAACCACGCCGCGTGCGCCGTGCAGCTCGTCAACGAGCCTTTCTTTCTAGCCACGACAACAGGATCAAATAGTGGATCCGATCCCAATGCTTTTTGTTTGACTTCTCGGAGAATGTTATTTACAAACATCAAATATACGTTGTCATCGACGTTTCCGTTGCACCGACGGGATGAACTTGCAAAGATACTCGACGCAAATGGTGCTTCTCAAGTTGATCTGGCTCAAGCAACGTATGTTATAACGGACACGGTGCATTTTGAGGGGCATGAGACTGTTCTGGATAATATCACGGTGGTAACGGTGAGTGCTCATGCTTCGATCGACGTGAAGGAGGCGTCTGAGACAAGTTAAGGATGAATGGGTTGACCGGAGTATTGTGCATGGGAAGCAGCAAGAGTGCGTCATTTCTATATTCACTAATGTTGGAGTATGCCTTTGATCATCATGCAGTCCTAAACTCTTCTCCGCCGACCCCAACATGATATTCTCCGGTGTGATAGCTTGCGCTGCCGATGTACGCCGTGTCTTTAGTTATTACAAAGCAGGAACTAACAACTCACAGCTCGAAGCGTGCGACAAGGAAGTAATATGCGCCGGTATCAATGCACTTGGTGGCCTCTACCGAGAAGGCTACACGCGTGATTGTACGCATGTCCTCGCGCCGCGGCCAGGCTCGGACAAGTACACCACTGCGATCCACTACCAGTCCGCGACACATGCGCATGTCGTGCTTCCCCATTGGTTTGACGATTGCTTCAAGCTCTTTGTCCGTCTTGACGAGGCTCCGTACGCGTGGCCAGACCCGCCCCTTTTGCGTGCTGGTCTCGGGCTCGAGAAAGCCCGTCTTCCGATCGGCACCAAGGCGATTGTCAAGTCCGACGTCCTCGCCGATGAAATAGGCCAGGGTCAGGCCAAGGCACTTGTCACGATCCAGAAGAACATATGGAAAGGAAAGCGGGTATTGCTAAGCTTGAGTCTTGCGCTCGAGCAAGGTCGCCGTGAGGCTGTCGAAGTGTCCATACAACGAGCCGGTGGCCAGGCTGTCCCGATGAACGGTGACGAGAATTCGGCCATCGACGATGCAGACGTATATATCACCCAGTATCGCACAGGTTATGCGTTCGTCAAAGTGCGTAATCTTTCTGAGATTTGGCCAGTGTCTTATTCCCTTTCAGGCCATGCGCGCGAATAAGACTATAGGAACACTCTCATGGCTGTTTAACGTCCACAAGACGGGAATCGTCTCGTGTCCGAATGACCAACTTTTGCACTTCCCGACTCGGCCGGAGCCCGTCGAGAATTTCCCTGCGCACAAGATCACAGCGACAAATTATGAGGGCGATGGGCGTAAGTACGTAAAAAAGCTCATCGAACTCATGGGAGCCGAGTTCACGCCACAAATGACGGCAACGAATACCGTTGTTGTCGCCGCTTTGTATGTCCCCTCATATCTGATAATTTTACTGATTGCTAAGTATCTGCGAGTAAAGTATCTCTGGGGACAAGACGGCAAAGGCACGCGAGTGGAACATTCCCGTCGTCAATCACACATGGCTGGAGGACTGCTTCGTCGCGTGGTCACACCTCACTCCTGCACAGGAGAAGTACGTTAATTTCCCTTCGGGCGTAAATTTCGGCCCGCTCGTTGGTAGGCGTGTCGTCGAGCCACTGAACGATGCAGATTTGCTTGAGATCGAAAAAGCCGACGAAGCTGCGAGGATAGAGGAAGCAAGGGTAAAAATGGAGAAGGAGAAGGATGAGTTGGAGAGGGCGGAGAAGATGGAGCGTGAGAGATTAGAGAGAGAACATCGGCAGGCAGCGATGGACCTGGACGATGTTGGTGACGTGGAAGCTATGTTCAAAAACGAACCCGAATCATCCGTTAAGCCTCAGCCGCAGAATAAGCAAAAAACAACTGCCAAGATGGCGCCCTCCAAGCCCGGCCCGCCGAGGAGCAGCGCGATTGGACACATTGGAAGCGATAAAGAAGAGGAGGGACTTGGTGCCAGCAAGACGAAACCATTAGCAACTAAGGGCACCAACCGTCGCGCAAACTCAATCGAGCGTTTCGAAGATGAAGAGAGCGAACAGGAAGAAGAGGTACGACCAGCACGATCAGCTTCACGACCTGGGCCGTTGAAGAAGTCTGTGAAAGCGCCGAAAAAGCACGCCAGAAGGAAGTCGCAGGTTGTTGGTCCGAACGATGATCTTAGCGAAAACGATGGCTCGCCGCGGAGAGGTAGGCCGTCGAGGAAGTCAATACCGGCGAAGAAAGCTAACGGGAGATCGGTCGCTGTCGAGGAGGAGGAGGAGGAGGAAAGCGGGGCCGAGGAACAGCAGCCTACGAAAAGGGGAAGAGGCAGAGCTCCTAAAAAGTCGATGCCGGCCAAAAAGGCTAACGGGAAATCGAAAACGGTGGAGTCCGAGGACGAAAGCGAGCACGAGGCTGAGATAGACTCTCAGCGGGGGGACGTGCCTTCGGCGGAGCCGAACGGAAAGTCGAAGGCCATCGACTCCATCGAGGCCAATGATGAAAGCGAGGACGAGCAGCCGCGACGGTTAGGTAGGCTTGTGAAGTCTACGCAGATCAAGCGCCCCATACAGGAAGACACGATTGTGGCAATTTCTGCGAAACCTAAACCTACACCATCGACGAAGTCAAGATCAAAGCTCTCTCTTCTTGACGATGATCTGGACACTTCGGAAGAGGAGGCGCTATCTCCACTTGACCCCACTCGGAAAATGTCCGCAGCTCAGTCACGACCGAAGAAAGGCAGGCTCGCGCAAGCTCATCCAACTGATGACGAAGAGAATGAGGAACCCAATTCCAAGGTATCGACAAAATTCGGCCCTCCGCGTAATCAAAAGTCGCGAAAGGCTGTAGCGGGCTTGTCTGGTCTCGTTACGCCTCATAATCAGAAGGGACATTCACGGAAGCAGCCGTTCGTGTCGGGCCCAACGCCAGGCAAGACTGTCTCCGTAGAAATCATCTCACCAAGAAAGCCCACCGCTCTGAGCGGAACCCATTCGCTTACTGCCGTCGCTGCAGATGGCGCCTCCTTGCACTCCTCGCCGAAACGCGGACGCCCTGGTGATCGCTTGCGAAGTGCTTCTTCAGCAAAATCCAGAGAGGAAAGCCCGTTATTCTCTCCAGGTTCTCCAACTATAGCGAACAGATTTAGCGAGGAGGCAATCAGGCTATCGTCAATCCCAACCCCCATTGCGGGCTGGTCAGGGCTTCAACGCACACCTTCACGTCGGCGGGCTGCGACGAAAGCAACAATGCGCTTGCACGAAATCGCACCGGATATGCTAAATTTCCAAAAAGAGATGCGAACAGGAGCCATTCGTAACCCCTGGGAAAATCAAAAGGGCAAGGGCAAAGCAGAGCCTGAGTCTGAGGAGAACAAGAAGCGACGCGCGAGCGCTGTGTCCGATGAAATGCAACATGAGAGTGAAGTCGATGAGCTGGATGCAAGGGACAAGAAGAAGCGGAAAATCGAGGTAAACGAGGACTCTGTGCGGAAGTCTGCGATGAAGCGCGGCCACGAGAACGGAGTACAGGTACCAGCCGAAAGGAAGGGCTCGAAGAAAAAAGCACGTTTATCTCATTTGGTTTCTGACGAGGAAAGCGACAGTGCGCGGAATTTTGGAAGGGGCTCGAACGACGGGGCAGATGCAAGTGATATATGTCTAATGACCACGCAGGTGACTCTTGGTGAAGGTATACTTAAGGTGAGCAAAGTTCTTGACGTCGGGTATATGTACTAATAACATCACGAATTCAAGGGCCTACGACAACTTGGCGTAAAGATCACCACCAAGCCTTCCGAATGTAATCTTCTACTAGCGAATCAGATCGGCCGTACCGAGAAATTTCTCTGCGCTATGGCTTCTACACGTCATGTAGTAACGGAGAAATGGGCTAATGAATCCGCTCAGGCAAAGCGAATACTACGTGAGTGATTTTCTTTTTGTCGCATTTTTCCCGTTTCTGAAAAGTATAATTTAGCTCCTGAGCTCTTCCGCCTGAACGACCCAGAAGGGGAGAAAAAGCATAACTTTAAGCTTGCTGAAGCACTGGAGAGAGCGCAATCATCCGACCGGAAGCTTCTCGAGGGCCATACGTTCTATTTCACCAAGAAGGCGCACCAGAGCGACAAGTTCGGCACTCACAAGAACGTAGTCTTGTCCGCTGGTGGGAAGGTTGGAGATCCATATTGTTAGTCTTGGTCAGTAGCTAATTGCGATTATCCCCCAGGTTGTGGCGCAGAATCCTACAGTACGAATTCTGAAGAATCATAAAGACCGGCACGTCATCTCTACTTCAGAGGATGAAGTGGTCTGGGGTGGCCTTGCGGAAGAGGGTTTCCACATTTACGTAGCAGAATTCATCTTGATGGGCGTCTTGACGCAGAAGATGGAATGGGGCTCGAAAGCCCACCGACTGGACAATAATTTATAGCACGAACTTGAGTTTCACTATCTCTGTATGTTACCTTTCTGCATTCGTTTTCCCTGGATATCTTTGTCATTGTTAAACATACGTGCAAAAGCCTTTGCTGTGTTTCGTGGACAAATGGAGTTATTATACATCGAACGCAAACAGAACGACATAATTTTCAAAACCATACTGGCAGTGCTTCGTGGTAAATAGTCATCTCTTATTGGAGCAGGTAATTGTCGAAGCGATAGCAGTCACAGTGTTGGGCTACACAGTGAAATGGGTAAATATATCACCGTGAAGTCTCACTGAATATATTGTCGATGTGAAGATCTCTATGTCGAGGTTATGGTTGACTCGGCGGCCCTTGCTTCGCAGCAACATGGTTCCGACAACGTATAAAAATGTTATCCCTCCCCTCATCCCTCCCAGACACAGGCAGAACAAGCACGATAACATATTGTAAGATTTATATTCACAACGGGCATGAGAAAGAGACCACATTGGCTGCTTTACAGCCTGTACGACTTCGAGTTCAATCTAGACACACTACAACCGATGGAGCTGCTAAACATGCACCCTCGATTTCACGCAGGAATGGGGACCTCTGCCTGAGGTGTCAGCCTCACAGCGTGCCTTCTGAGTCCGTCAGCGAAGTCGCCAGTGGCGGAGTGGGCGGTGACACGGTTGTCCTAGTGAAGATCGTTCGGAATCAATCAAGAAGTAGAGGAGGTAACAAGGATAGTCTCACCCAGACGACGACTGTGCCTGGCTCGTATGACGCGCGGATTTGGAAGTCAGCGCCTTTCGCTATGTGATCGAAGAGGAAGTTGAGCAAGAATTCCGACTCCTCGTCTTTGAAGCCGACGATGCGACGTGTGAAGCCCTGATTCACGTATATGGCCTTCTCGCCGGTAACCGGATGCTGGCGAACGACAGGGTGCTATACGAAAGATCGAATAAGCAATGACACGTTCTGACTGATTTTGAAGGCTGAAAACACACACCTCAGATTCTACGGGCTCGCGCCTCACTGGACCGCCTTCCTTCCTAGAGTATTCCGCCTGGTAAACCGCAGAGTGAACTGCACGCAGGCCCTCGAGATGCTTCTGGAACTCTGGCGAAAGGCGCTTGTACGCCTCGACCTGAGACAAGAAGAGGGTATCGCCTCCAACCTCGGGCTGGTCGAGGATCCAGAAAAGCGTCGTGCCCGGCGGCTGCTTCTCATAAGACTGACCATGATGGTTTGAATCTATTAGCTCAAGACACGAATAAATGCGACGAGAGAGACTCACGACATCGGAGTGCCAGCTGGCTTTCCCAAGACGGTTTCCTCCTCTGTATTCCTTGAATCGGTTATGATCGGCGTCGCGATAGACTTGCGTTACGTGTCAGTTATCAGAAGTTCATACGATATCATCTTAAATGCTAAACTTACCGACGTGGAACTCAGGGAAGCCCTCGACATTTCCCGACGTAGGATGGACTTGGATCGGGCCGAAGTGCCTATGCGGTTAAAGAAAAACGAAAGGTCAGTCTACATTCGCTCGGCCTCGATAAAGGAGCACACACCTCGCAATCTCAATTTGCTTCTCTGGGCTGAGGTCTTTGAAGTCTTGGTCTCTCAGGACTACAACTTTTCTCTCCGCGGCAAAGAGTGCAAGTTCGTCAAGGCCCTCCTTCGAGAGCTGCGAGAGCTGCACGCCTTTCACTTCCGAGCCGATGTATGGGCTGATTTGGCGGGACGTCGTGTTCGCGTTGAGAAGGTTGGGCTTCTTCGGGTCGGCACGCAGGCCAGGGTCGGAGAATTCTGAAAGGACAGGGACATAAGCTCATCACATAATAAAGTAAGGCTTGAAGTCATACCGCGGATCTCAGTCGGCGGGAACTTTTCGGTCGCGTCAAAGTGAGGAAAGTACCTGGGGTACGATGGTCCCTTCTGTTCAATGAGTGCAGATCAGTTGGCGGTAAGTTTATTAGAATATAATCACATACGTCAGTCTTCTCGACATTCAGGTTAACAGACCCGAGGGCATTGGTGGTGCTCTCCGTCGTAGCGGTAACGGTTTCTGTAGCTGAAGGTGCCATTTGAGATGTTGAGAATGTGCTGTTCGTGGGAGTGTACTTTGCCGGCGTCGACTGTTCATTCTAGAGAACATTGCTGAAGTTTATAAAGGTGAAGCCAATAAGGCACGCAGACCGTGTATTGTGTCATTAGACCTTAGTATTGCACCAGAATCTGAGTTATGGAGTAGTTTTAGTATGCGAATGGGTCCGACAGTAAATGAAGATAGGCACGAGTTCTCCTGCGCACCATACGGTTCAGAAATACGCAAAAGCAGGCTACGGATGACGCACTGCGAGATAAGCAATTCATTCCAATAGCGAGACAGATCAAAGGAATTAGTGCGAGTCGACAACGAGGGCTCTGCCGACAAGCCGTGTATGGCGTCGAATGGCGACATATTCTTCGTCTTCTCATGCTTGAAGTAGTCAGCGAAAGCCAGGAACAGAAATGGGTTATTGCGATCTTCTGAAATCCAGCATTATTTCCTATCGTGATCATTCAACGAATTTGTGGCTCGAATGCTGCGTTGTACATGTAATTGGAGAAAGGCCGGTCATCAGATTATGTACAGTAATCGGTGGTCTTGCGACAAGAAATTGAAGCAAAAAAGCAGAAATTCAGACATTTGAACCAAAGGTTGCGAGCCTTAAAGAGAAAACTGCAAGTCATTCTGTTGTACACGCGAGAGATTTTCCATGGGGAGTCGCAAGTTCAGTTGGTCTGTAATAGTTACACCAAGACAATACCTCATGCAAACCAGAAAGTCACAAATTAAATTGCCTGGACGGCGAGCGCCACATTTTCTGCTGTGGTTTCAGCATGACCATCTATGCCGAGTTCATTTTCCGTCACGTATTCCTCGAAAGGACCGCCCGGACCGGTCTTATCGGCAGCTTCAGTCTTCAGGTGGTCAGGAACGTCGAAATTCGTAAGCGCATCCTGGGTGGGCCCCGAAGACAAGGATTCTCCGAAAGATGACCCCACATCGACCGCACTTTCGGCTTCCATCGGTTCAAGAGGAAGTAAATCTAGAGTGCCTGGGGGCAGTGATGCTTCTTTCGTCGTGTCCTCGCCTATCTTAGGCAAGTCGACACTGAAGGACTCGATGATATCGGGCTCGCTCTCACCGGATGCATCGCGGTCGGTGAGCGGAGAACCGAACATGGACAACGGGCTGCGTTCAGTGGCAGAAAAAGCAGTGAAAAGAGGGGTAACAGGAGTCTTCGAGGCCGGGCGCACGCTCGGCAAGCTGCTATCATGCGCAGCACCGGCGCTCAACTTTCGACGTTTCTTTCGAGTGGGTGCCGAGAGCGAGACGTCATCTTCGTTGTCGTCGTACTGTCGCATCTTGGCAGAAGGCGTGATCAGCCGTCCAGACCTCGACCGGACAATGTCGACCTCAATGGCGCCTTGTGGATCTTCATCATTTAGAATGAGTTCGTCCTCGCTGAGATGTACGCTGTCAACCGATACGAAAGTCCGGTGCAAACCAGCAGTATCGCCGATGTATAGTCGACGTCGTGTTCCACCAGAAGTCGGTACATCCGACAAGTGTGTTGCGCTATTGCTACTACCAGCCTGACCCACAGGCGCATCAGCACTGTCCATGGCAAGACAAGTCCGGGTTGTACCCCACATCGAGTGCCAGTCTCCAACGAAAGCCCTGAGCCGTTTCGGATAATGATCCTCGCCTTGCGCACAAATTTCCTCGCGTCGAAGCTGGACCCACTCTTCAGCTTCCTCACCGATGTTTACTAGCTCTACGTTATGCTCGCAAGCAGCCTTCAATTTCCGACGAGCCTTTTTAGGGGAAAGGGGCGGGATCTCGGCCGCAAGTCCCTCAGGGACTATGCCCTTCGCTTCAAGCATCTCTTGGAATTCCTTCTCCCTAATATACCTTTCGCCGCGAGCCTTAGCACATTGGTCGCAGTTGCATTTCCCATAACACTTTGGACAGCGAAAACGTCCTAGCGACTTGAAAACAATATCAGGGTACCTTGTAACGACATGACACAAAAAACGAAAGAGACCGTTAAATGAGCGTATTTGCGAATAAAAAGCGAGTACCTTTTTACAATGCACCTGCGACAATACGTTCCTCTGCATGGTCGCCTTCCTTTCGGAACATTATTGCATATCATCTTCTCGTAGCTGTCCTCGCATTTTCTACACTGGTGGCACGTTTTGTTGGGCACTAATTCTGGCAAATTTTTATTCTTTCGCTTCGATCCGCTCGTTTTGCTACGCGCCATAGTCTTCTTCAATGTCGTATTCGAAGGACCTGCGTATGCGCGAGCCTTCGAGTTGTCGACAACGATATAGTCCGATCCATCGTCATCTTGAATTTCTTCAGACGCAGACATTTCTTCTCCGGAGAAAGCTTCGACTACAGTGCTCTTCATAGCATATATTGCCTTCGTCGAAGCCTTGCGCATCAAGGAAGATGGAGCGGTACGCATCAGAGAGGAAGGCCCCTCACCGAGATCGTCGTCAGCTGTCTCCGCAGGTTGGCGCGTCGAGAACGGCTGTGCAAGAGGTGACAAACCTTCAGCGCGAACATTAACAGCATCAGCGGTGTTTTTGGAAGAAACAGATTGTATATCTGGGCCGTGGTTTTCCATTTCGGAAAGCCAGCGTCTCCTGCATTCCGCACAGCTGCATGTCCTTAAACATTTCGGGCACGTATATGAGCGATTGTACGCGTCAAAGTGCACGTCGGGAAACCTTCAGCAACAGCATACAATAGGCGAGCGTCGTCAGAGAAGTCAATTTAGAGGAGAGTTCATGGAGCTCACCTCCGCTCGATACACCTACTACAGAAACGGAGCCCGCATGGCAATCCGTTCTTTCGAAAGCCGCTACACGACATCTTCGGATTCTCGCTTCTATACCTGCAGCTGTGGCAAGTTGCATTCGTCGGGTCCCGGACGTTCAGGTCCTCATTCGAATCCTCAAACATTTCCTCTTTTATGATGACCTTACGTTTCGCCGTCTGCGGTTTCGAGAATCTCGACCCCGACCCACTCGGTCCCGCCTTCTTCGGGCGGCCCGGACCTTTTCTAGCGATCTTGGGAGCGCCTGCCTCATATGTGCCTCCTCCGATAAAAAACTGCGCGCCAGCGTCGACGGATACCTTGACGCTGACGCGCCCACCGTCCGCGGGGTCGCACTGCACCGTACCGCGACCGATGAACGTGCCGCCTTCCGCGCCTCTTAGCGAGTACAACGATAAGCTCGACCCGAAGAGCGCGAGAGCCTCCGGTCCAGTTCTAGCGCACGATGGGGAGGACGTACGGTGATCACGCTGTGTAGAAGGAGAAATGGAAAAGGCGCGTTTGCGCTTAAGCGGAGCGGACGAGGATCCTGCTCCCGGACCCAAGGAAATGTCGCGACAGCCACCGTCGGGCGAGTTATCTACGTCCATGTCCGCAAATGGGTCGTCTTGCTGCTCGACGGCCGGTGGTGTGCTGAGAGGTGAGGAGTCCCAGAATGACGGCGACGGTTCTGCCATATCACCACCACCACCTTCTATCGCCTTTGTTCTGTTGTTGATCCTTCCCGTTATATCACTTTCGCCCTCATCCTCGTCATCGTTCTCGTTTATCTCAGACTCAAACACGGGCCTGGCCGCCACATCCGCATACGCGTCGGCCATGGAGCAGTACATCTCCTTCGGGAGGTAGAACGGCGGCGCGATGACGCAGTCTAACACCAGGCGCGGCGGGAGATTCAAACACGGCGGCGCGGAAGACGAGCGCGAGGTGGTAGTACGCATGCCAGATGCACTACTCTTCCCAGCATCGGAGAAGCTGCCGGCGCGATGGGCTGGTCGGACGCCCTGAATAACATTCGAAGATCTGTGTTCTGCGTTCGCATTTGAGCGAGCAGGTGTTGGGCTCTACACAAGAACAAACTCGTTAGTCACTGCTCGAGCTATAGGCCAGATTCGAGGGAAGAACCCACCTTTAAATCGATATTGCCGTCGACGCTCACCGAGCCAATTTCTGTAAGCGGGCTCGACGGTACATCAACAATGTCCCCCGACGCAGGAGCATCTTTAATAGTATTTGAGGCGTCCGAAACTTGCGTTACCGGCTTTATGTGCACAGGATCCTCGATAAGGTCATCCGGTGCAAAAGATGGGCCTGGGAGATTCGACGAGGCACCGGCAGGCTGATCATTGGGGACTGGTGGACTTACATTGCCGTTCGGAAGAACGTCTGTAAGCGAGTCAATTGTAAATGCCGAATGATCGAGTGGAGCAGACGTTGAAGAAGGCGGGTTGGCGGAATTAGGATCTACTATACGAAGAAAAACGGATGCTACAAGCGCCGTATCCTGTGTGCACAATATTAGTCGACCATAAACATACGATGTGAGTATACGGAGATATATCATACCGGCGTATGGATTTCCAGCGATGTGTCTCGGAAATTGCCTTGTGATGGAACAGACGTATCCTGTACCGGTTCAAAAATGATCGGGCTCTCCGTCTATGGAAGCAAAAGAATAGAGAATGAGAAAAAGCGCGTAGCAGTACTGTATCTAGACAAGAAAGTAGGAAGTATAAATATATGCACCTGCGTGTTTTCGGTATCCTTCGCGATTGAATCGACCCTTCCTATACGCTCTTCGACGCCCAGCACGGGGCTCGGTGGTATAGGTATTCCTGCACTTGCTAGAGCAATAGCTCCCGGTTCATCGACGTCCATGTCGCAAGTGCCGGCACAGACGACGTTTATCTCTGGGGCTTCCTCGCTTATTTCCATGTCTTCCGGTGGTGCGCCGGCTTGCGATTTGTCGGTCTACGCTCTCCGATTCTTCAGTGGTCGGAACAGCTGGCTTTCCTTCATCCGAAGGTACGAGGCCGTCAGAGTCGCCAGTCTGCGGAGAGTCGATGAATCGATGAGCTGAGGAAGTATACGAAACAGCGCTGGTACCGAATCGCAGATTTGCGTTTGCAATGTTTAAAGGCTCGTTGTTAACATGCCCTGCTCCAGCCTGTATTTCGTTTGCTTTTTGCGTTCCGTGATTCTATACAATGATATGTGAGTAAAGAGTATTCGAAGTTGTAAAATGAGAAGATGAAGAAGTAAATCTTTTGAAGCCGACGTCGTATGCACCGGCATGAGCGAAACGCACCTGGACATCGGAATCTTCACGCGTTCCTTCTGAGCTGTCGTTCGTCACATTGTTCACCTCCGCACTCGATGACTG
>JAJOHG010000231.1:0-41289 GCA_021029095.1 Phellopilus nigrolimitatus
GGCGCCCATAGTGCCAGCTCCGTCCGAACGTCAGATCATGAGCCGCTGCGGCGCTGACTTTTTACATAAGCTTAACCTCCTGAGACCTTCTCGAGCGCAACTTTGAATACAACTTCGCTGGCTTTTGTGCATCAAAATGGAACTGAGAGTGCATGAAACAAGTGTCAGCGAACTTATTGGCCGGAGGTGGAGGTAGGTGGGGAGGATCCATAACAGGAAGTTCTACTTGCGATAGTGTCGGTCCGACCGTCGATCACTTGTGGGCGGCTACTTTGACCCATCTTTGAGACCCCTCTTAGTAGAATTATGCCTGAGCACTTCCCGACCATCTGGAAACTGCAAAAGAGTATTCTTATCGAATTTCGCTCGTTCTTTGTAGTACGTTCACCCCTTTCTGTCACATGGTTAACGTTTTGCGTTCCTTAGGTATGTATGTGGTCGACAATAGAGGTCTTTCGCAACCAATCCGAGGGGCAAATATCAACCCGAAGCTGCGCTTGGATCAAACATTCCTACTCGCTTAGCAGACCCTGTGCCGGGCTTCGATATCTCGGCATAACCTTAAATAGGTCGCATTAATAAATCGTAGAAAATTCGCCGCCTCAAGCGCATTGCACAGCGTAACACAACGTAACACCTACCATAGAAAGTAAACCTTGCTATGCATTGCGACTGCTGCCGCCATCCTGTCCTCCAGGAGCTGCAAAAACCAAAGCAGGCTTTTCTCACCATTTACTCATTCTCACAATTAATATAGTGTTATGCTATAATTTAATTAAGGAAAGGCAAATATGCTGTAGATGTATAAAATATACTATGTAAGCGATCGGCTCCGCTAAAACTGGAAAAACCAGACTCGTTTTCTCCGTTTTAGGCAGCGTCGATCGATACCCACGGTAGGCTGGACCCGATGCGTGACAAGCCCGCTAGCCGTCATGCCGAGGCGGCCATCTCCTCGGCTATACGTTAGTCAGTATTTCACACGCCACTCGCTTATCATCATTCCAAGGAACGTTCGTTTTCAAGCGGGGAAGATCGCACCTCGGATTGGTTGCGAAAGACCTCTAATGGAAGCCCAATCACTGGTATTAGCTTGCTCTATATTCAAGGTAATGTGTTTACCATGCACGTGCGCCTAGCGGCTAGTAGGAAGGCAAGCTTCGACACAACGTTCGCCCATCAACAATCACAAATATGACATTGTCCCCGTCTATACAATTTTAATCGTCTGATGGCTCACAACTCAGTAGTGATTATCCACGATATTCCGCGATATTCTACGGAGTATGGTACATGCGCAACCGAGCGTGCAACGTTCGAGGAAGACTAACTAATAACGCTTCTGCCCATACCTCATGCTCAAAGGTCACCGCTTTGGGATTGAAATGTGTCGAGTAAGTCTGTCTTTCTGATGAAATGCAGTATACTTTTGAATGCTGGATCGTTATTAATATATTCCGTAGTAGTTATATATGTTAAACCGCAGTCCGCTTCATTATGATCATCAAGATACTTACGCAGCAGAGATTTCTAGTCATGTGCTCTACCGGGTACCCAACACCAGGCCTTGGGCATAGAGAGGTGGTCCGGAGCAAAGACTCGGGGCTACATAACACCAGGTCTTATAACCATCCGATGACTCACAAGTCGGAAGCGATTATCCACGGGTGCTGCACGTGCACAGCACGAGCGCCCAACGTTCGAAAAAGACTTACATTATTCTCAATTAAGAACACTTTCACTCGTGCCTCATGCTCGATTATTGGAGTGCATAGAATAAGTGCCTCTTTCGGCTATAATTTTTTTTAAACATTGCATCGCTCTTAACATAACCCCTAGTAGATATAGATATAAAGCCGCAATTCGCTTCATTACGATCATCAAGGTACTTGACTATGAGCTGCGGGAATTTCTGGTCATGTGCTCTGGGGGCGCACAATGCCATGCTTTGGATAAGTGGCTCGGAGCTCAACGACGTGGAAATAAAACACCGGCCACGTAATTGCAATCCAATCACTTCTCCCGCGGGTTCCCACTCCGCAAGGCAACTACACGTTCTACAAACTCTGATCCATGCTTTTGTATTATCTTAACAGGCGCCTGCGTCAAGGCGTGGTCAGAAGACACTTGATTGGGAGATGACTCTGTCATAATGATGCCCGTGTATTTTAATGAGGAAGAGACAAGTGATCTTCTGTCTTCTTCAATCGTGACTTCAAGGAGGGTCGGCCGTCTGCTTCAAGAACGGGACTCTGGATTGGAGGTTCGTCAAACGTACAGGTACAGCTCGATCTTTCACACAGTCAAGTTTATTTCTTCTTTTGCCTCATGAAGTCAAATGGGTTAATTTACGCTATCCCCCTTTTTATCCGTGGAGACGAAGTTGCTGAAAGCAACGAGCCACAATCATGAAGCTTCTATCGCCAACATGAGGAAGACATGCCGAGCACACTCGCTGGTAATGTTCGCGACCGCAGATGTGGTCGGAGTCTGAAAACTGGGTTTGTAGTTCGCTTTCAGCGTTGACTCGTTCGGGCCAGAGCCAAGAGCATCAGATATTGTATGTATTGTAACAATGTAAGTACGCCGGAGTTCACCTCCGCGCTTAGCTTTAGCGACGATCTTTTCCTTTCCACAAAAGGAAATAAGACCCTTTTTTAAAAACCATTTGAAGGGCGCAGACTCCCAGGCTAAAACCTCACTTCGAGTCAATCATCTTCTTTCTTCAAATTACATCCGCCTTTCTATCACTTGGCTCGAGTCACGAATGGGCCGATGAATGCCTCTGATGTAGACTCAAGCTCCAAGTACAATGAGTCATTTGCCCCCGTCATCGCCCGAAAAAAGAAGCGCAGGAAGCAGACGCTGGCAGCCATCTCGGTATCGCGCTCTCCGACGGAGTCGGTCGACAGAATGATGGCTGAGCTGCGCTCCGACTCAGTGTGGAAAGAGAAGTGCTGGCGTGCGTGTTTTGTGCGCTCTGATGTGGCTTTTAGCTCTGACTTATCGCACCTTGTCGGAATTTTTCAGAAATCATCCGAGAAGCGTTGGGAGCGCTATCGACCGAGATAAAGAATGTGCTGTGTCTCGGCCTCGGTAGTCCCACCGAGTCAGTGCAGGCGCGATTTCAGCTCTGCTTTCTTCTCGAGCTGAGGGACGAAATTCTTCCAGCAAGTCACGATCCTATTACGCAGTCCCTTTCCTGATTTCATCTCGGGCTTTTTTCCTTCTTCTTACAGCAGAATCAGGCAAGCATATCTGCATTCGACCCGATCTTCTCGTCGCAAGACACGACCCTTTTGACATCGCTCGGAGTCCAAATCTTGTCGGATAACCAGGTTAGTACGCGTACTTTCCGATTGATGTTGTGCCTTCGGGCAGCCCCGATGTAGCCGGGGCTCCCACCCTAGACTGATATGTGGCTGACCCGTTACTTCTCTTTTACATCTTTTTATTCTTCTCTAGCATGGAAAACACATTTTATCGGTCCCGACACTCGTGTTCATGCCCCATTGCGATCGCGAGCTCTACGAAGGCCTCTTGCGCGCGAACTGGCGCGCCCCGCCACTCGCCAACCTCGTTCTGATTGGAAACGAGCTGTGCAGGTACACCGAGAGGTGAGTAGCGACCCGTCCGGGCACGCGCCACGACGAATTTGCTGGCGTATCAACGCCATGAGTCGCGCTGATGACCACGTGTTCGGCCCCTTTTTTTCTTTCATTCTTGCTACTTCCTCTTTCAACGACTCGCCCCGAACTGCCATGCGTCAGCATCTCGTCTCGCATCCTAGGGGCGGAGAGCCCCTGCGTAAGTCGTCTAGGTATGCTGTTTTTGCGCTATCGCTATTTTAGTACCTGATACTGGGACTGCTCTATTGTTCTGCCTTTAGCACCTTTGCTTGCCTCAGAGCGGTTGCCCGAGCACAGCGCATTCCCAAATGCGTTCAGCAGCACGGGGATACAGCACATCAGCGCGGCGTCTTTAGCGTCCCAGGCGACCGGCTTTTGGGAACTGCCTGAGGAAATCAGAAGTAGCGAGAACGAGGACAGCGAGGCAAAATAAACTTAGCCATTGAATCGACTTCGAATACAATTATACCTGTATGCGCCGAAGGAAAGATCTTTGCTCAATGCAAACAGTCCGAAGCAGCCGGTGGCCAAATCTTAAACAGAAGTGTAAAACAAGGATGCTTCTAAGGCAGATGTCTTATCCCGAGTAGAACGGCAACAGATGTCAAGCTAAATTGGCCCTAAGTCAAAGTTTTTGGCGGTTGACGTGGCGGCCAATCATAGATGCGGAGCACACAAGGAAGAGAATAGGGGACAACAAACTCGCATTGGATTCCCAGCAACGATAAGCACACACAATCTAACGTAAATGTGGCGAGATAAGCGGGTAGGTAGACAATGAGGAGGGGAAAAGGAGGGGGGAAGGCACGAGAAAAATTATACAGACAATGCGAGTGAGACCAAATATACAGAATGCATAGAACTAACGAAAAATAAAAAGATCAGCAGTTTTGATGGTAAGGACTATAGACATGGGCGGTAGAGTCAGAATTATACTCCGAGTAGGGAAGTGGGTCGACTTCGTAGGAAAAGAAATCGTCCGACGCGCTGTAGATGCGCGGCCCGTGCCTATCATGGGGAAGGGGAATGGAAGCGGGGTCTACGAGGTTTAACGAAGAGCGCGAACGAGAGAAAGGCGTAGACAGAACGTCCGACTCATCGTCGGAGGTGTCCTCGATGGCGTCCGGAACGGAGCCCTCTGGGTCTTCTATGTCGTGGTGGTGATACGGCGAGTACGAGTCCGAATGAGAAGCGAAAAAACTATCATCTGAAGAACCAAGATCAAATGGACGGACGAGAGGTGGGTGGAATGGAGGATATGGTACAGGATATGGTACAGCGATCGGAGAAGGGGAGATGAAGTCGTCGGTTAAGGAGGAACAAGAGGAGTCGGCGTCCGCACGAGAGTACTGCTGTTCGTCGTCGGAGTCTATAGCAGCGATGCACTTCATGCTCAAATCCGCGTCGCTGTCTTCACTCTCGTCTCCGAGCGTCTCAAGCAACGAGTCGAGCCATTGGGCCTCAGAGACGCTGCCTTCGTCCGCAGAGGTCACAGCATCCCCGGGATCTGGAAACAGAAAGGCGAACATGCCTTCGTCCGTGTCGGAGTCTACCTCTTCGTCTTCCTCGTCGACGTTGGGGGCGTCGGAGACAAGAGTAGCGCTCGAGACATTAGAACCAGTATATACATCGTCATGAGTGATAGAGTTTTTGAGCAGAACCCAACGGTGGAGGCTGAGGTTGTCTCTGGACCCGCTCCCGCTAGAGGAATGGAGCTTAGAGCGGGCGAGGGAGACAAAATTCGCAGCGAAGGACGACATGGAGTTGGAGGCGGAAGGAGGGATGACAGCTAGGCGAACATAAAACAAGTTAGCGCGTTCACTTAGAGGAGTGAAGCACGACGAGACTCACCGAACGCAGATGCCATTGTCATGTCAGCGGAGACTCGGGCTGGGGGACAGCGGTATACGGTATACGATGAAAGGTTCGAAGAGTATGGACCCGTTCTTGGTGGTTTTACGGGCTAGCTTGTTAACCATGCTGGTTATTTAAGAGTGCCTTGTCAACTGGGTGACAACAGGCAGAGGGGGAGACGAGAGGGAGGGACGGGGACGAGGGGTCTAGTGAACCATTGGTGGAGTACGCGGCGTAGAGTGGGTAGTTGAGTGAAGAACGCCAGTCGCGTACTTTATAACCGTTCGGAGTTTTCCGGTAGGTGACTCGGAATCGGCAAGACGACCGATTGGATAACACGAGTGGCGTGCTGGTTACCCTCGCAGTGCCAGTCGCCCCGTTCTCACAGGGACATCTCACAGTGCACACGACACCCAAATGCAAATAAAGATACAATTTGCATGAAAATAAAGAGCAGAGAATGAAAGAGACATGCGCCATACGAAGAGATGTCCGCTTAGACGTGATCAGCATATCATACTTAACATAGAGATCGCCACCGCGCTCGACATAATATCGTCATCCCTCGTCCATCGAGTCGCCCCCCGCGCCGTCCTTCTCGGTCGCCAACAGCCGTTTGATCTTGTTTAGACTTTTTGGCGACATGTCGCGCGCTATCGCGAGCATTTGCGCAAATTTCGTTTCCTCGCCGACCAGTCTGTACACCCGTGCGAGCTGGAACACGACGTTTGCCTCTTCCGGTGACGAATCACGGAGGTACTCAAGGTCTTCGATTGCCTCCTAAACGCCGTCCCGCCTCATTAGCATTTACACAAACGTAATACGGTCCGAGGTAAGAGAATTAACTTACGCGGTACCTCTTCATTGCGATAAGAATTTTGGCACGCCGATACCGCACCAGTGCGTTATCAGGCGACAGCCTCACTGCCTCATTAAAGAGTGCGAAGGCCGCGTCTTGGTCCCCGCGTCGTTCGACAGCCTATCAGGTTAAGACAGATAGTTTGTGTCACGTAAATTTACCCGCACAGAGAAATGGACTGACCATGCCCACACACCCGAGGAGCACCGCGTTCTGGGGGTGGATGGCTGCTGCCTTGCGAAAATGGTATTCGGCGAGGCGAAGCTTGCTCATTCTAAGATAACACGACCCTAGACCATACCTGTAATCGAAGATCATCAATACACATCATCAAAAAATACTCGAGAACTATCACTCGAAAGAGAAAAAAAGAAGAGTGGTGGACACACCAGGCATTGTAGGACCGCTGGTCTGCTCGCAACGCAGACTGGAAGAAGTTGACCGCCTTATCGAGATCCTCGTCCGTCAGCTCGTGTCCGCTCAGTGTGTACGCATACGCGCACGATGAGTCAAGCTGTGCCGCGCGGCGAAAGCATGTCAGGGCTTGCGACCGTTCCTTCTGCAGTGAGAAACAGTTTCCCACGGCTATCCATGCTTGGGAGGAGCGCGGGTCTATGCTCAAAAGCTCTTGTGCAAGGAAGGATAATTGCGCATTTCGCTGGAGATGCCATAGAGTGGTCGAGTACAGATCCATATCACGTACGCGATACGGATCCAGTACACGCGCGCTAAGGAAGCTTCGCTCCGCCTGACCAAGTCAGTTATTAAAATTCGACATAATCAAAACGTATGAGGCTTACCCTCATGTAATCAGCCTGTTCGTAACGTGCCCGGGCAATCAAGATTAGCATAGATACAGTCTTTTGGTGTTCTCTTGGGAGCATATCTATTGTCGCCAGACATGCTTCGCAGTCGTACATGGCCAAATATCGCACACAACTTGCATATAGTCGCATCAGGTCATAAATGTAGTTGTCGGCCAATGCATTACAGAAGGTTTCCTGAGCAGCTTGTTCCATTTCAACCGTCCAGATAGGTACGGGTGACTCATCAGACCGTGGAGAATGGGTATTGGACGATGGAGAGTGGGCCGCATCTCCAAGCGCCGCATAATCCTCGTCCATTTCTGATTCCGTGGACTTCGAGCGGCCATGAGCAGTTCGTTTCCGTTGAGGTGGATGCTTCAAGAAGAAAGAGCAAAGAAGTAAAAGTAAATGTTTAAGCCAAAATGAGGTATAGTATCAGCCAACCTTTACATTATGTGACTTCTGCTTATCTCCCGCAGCATTATTAGACAGTAGCCTTGCACTCCTTCTGGATGCCATTGACGGCGGGGCCATCACGGTATTCTCGCTTCTTCCAGTTCTAGTGTTTGTGGACTGTGCACCCCGAGTTGACGTGGTGTTTCGGGAAGGGAGAGAAGGTTTAGATGAGATGGGGTTAGCGGACACAAGGACCGGGCGTGCGCGTGCCTTTTTCGAACGAACGTCAGCACCAGCGCCCTGCTTTGACTTGTCCTTCTCCGATGCAGCAGCCTGCCGCGTCTGCGATCGAGGCTTTTTAGGGACTGGCCCAGTTTCCTCTGCGGACGAAAGCGGGCGAGGAGGCACGCCAGCGGCGTGAGCACGCGTGGTGCGAAGCGGTGCAAGAATCGAGTTATCCGGATAAAACGAGTCATTCGTTGCTCTAAAACATTCTCGTTCATATATATCCGAAACAAATGAAAAAAAATGCTCTTACATGGAGTCGCGACCCACAGGGCGCATCGCCATACGGAAAGGTTGAGGTGGGGCATGGTCAGGCTTCCATCCGCAAAAAGTGTTTTGATCATTGGGAGCTGGAGTGAAAAAGCCAGACCCACTGGCCACTGGCCCGGATGCCGCAGGATGCTTAGACGACGATGCTGCGTTAGCATAGAATTCTTCTGGACCCTGTTTTGTTGGCTGTGGACGTGAAGGAAAGAGCTCTTCAATTTCGGGGAAGGAACCTGACACCACCATCAGTACTGACAAATCAGGATTAAGAAATAACAACATACCAGCTGCGCAAAGACCTTCAAAGGCATCCCAGAGTAGAGGATCGAGCGACAAAGCGCGACGGAAGCTCTGTATGGCTTTGTCTGGCAGGTTTGCTTTCAACGCCGCCTTCCCTGTCTTACAATGCAACACGGCCTCGTCTTGAAAAACGCGCGTCTCGCGCGTTAGATTCCCCGATGCTGTAGTTAATGTGCTACGTCAGATTAAATGGCCACTTCAAGAGCAAAACGTGGTTTACTCACGGAGTTCTGTCTGGTCTGGGGCACCTAAGCTCGCCTCGAACGCCTCCCCCGCCTGGGCATGGTGCCCCAGTGTAGTATAGCATTCTGCACGTACAATGAAGCAACCCCTACAAGGCTCCATCGGACGTTTACCAAGCTCTGTCTGATGAGGCTTTGTCACGAGCCACAACGCGGACTGCGTCTGCCCGCAGCGCATAAGAGCACTGGCGTAGAGGTGGAGTGCATCGTGACTTTCATTGTTGAGCGCGTAATAGCGTTCAGCGTAGAAGACAGCAGACTTGGTAAGTGATGCGTCGAGACAAGACCAGATGAGGTGACGAAAGCGGGCGGGGATGTAGAGCTCGCGAGAGGAAGACGAGTCGGGCGTGGCGGCGGGCGGTTGCATCTGACTTGGCGACAGTGGGATGGAGATTTACGAACTGGACATGAGAAGCAGAGAGAAGACTGAGCTGGCACGACGGCGAGCAATAAGGATAGTCGACAAGTGTCAAGCTAGCACGGAGCCGACGAGAAAGGACACGACAATCGGGGCGCTGGCTTGCTGCTGTGGGACGGCGAACACGCGTCACGTGCATCCATGTTCGTAGCGGCAAGCCACACTTCCACTTCTTTTTTCCTTTTTCTTTTTCTTTTCCTTTCCCTAATCCTTTTCTATTCCTCAAATACAAGGTCAACAACGTTTTTATTTTAAACCTTACAATTCATCGATAAGGGCTGGTAGTATACATCTAGTGACCATGAGGATCTGGCTCCCCTTTTTGCTCCGGTACACAGTGGATCGCATCGTCGATTCGGAGCAGCGACACCGCCGCCTCAAACGCAGACTTCAGGCTTCGCACCTTGCTCACAGTAGGCTCCAGCACACCCGCCGTCACGTTATCCCGCACCTCCCCATTCAGCAGGTCAAGACCGTAGCGCGACAGCGCCTTTTTCGGGTCCCCGGCAGACGCATTCTGCGCCGCGTTGTGGTACGACCGCAGCTTCGCGACGAGCTCTGTCGAGTCCTTTGCCGCGTTCACCGCCAGCGTCTTCGGGATCACGAGAAGCGCGTTCGCAAATTCAGCGATAGCAAGTTGCTCACGCGATTCCTGCATGTTTTGAATGCACATGAGATAGACGAACAGAATTTAAATCCGAAAAAAAACTCACCAAAGTCTGAGCAAAATTTTCCAGGTAAATACTCAACGCGGTTTCGACAGCACCTCCACCAGGAACGACAGTCCCGCTCTCGAGCGTGCGCTTAATGATGGACAAAGTATCATGCAGCGCACGCTCCATCTCATCCAGCATATAGTCGTTCGCGCCCCGTAGGACAATTGAAGACGAGTTAACGACCTTCGTGCCCTTGACAAGAATGAGTTCATCGTCCGATATCCTCTCCTGGACGACCTCCTCAGCATATCCAAGGCTGCTCGCTTCGAATGTCTCGTCGCCTTCTAAATTGGCAAGACTCGAAACGAGCGTCGCACCAGTCGACTTGGCAATGCGACGGAGGTCCTCTTTGCGACAACGACGAACAGCCATGGCACCGGCCTCCACAAACTCTTTCAAACAGAGGTCGTCGATGCCCTTTGTGGTAAGGATGACGTTCGCACCCGTGGCGAGGATCTTGCGGACGCGCTCGAGAGTGATCTCGGACTCGCTATTGAAAGAGATGAATTAGAATTCCTGATTCAAAAAGAATAGAATAACTTGCCGTCTACGGATCTCCTCTAGCTGGTTCGGGTCATCAATTAAGATCTGAACACCTAGCTGCATTCGCTGCTTCTGCAGATTAATATCCAAACACGCAATTTTTGCGTTGGAGATCCGCGTCTTCATCGCTAATTTAGACATTGTCAGTTCAGTTATCGTGAAGGACTTTCAGAGCTTGACGCACCTTGGCTAGCGACTGTGCAATTAAGCGCATAACCCTTTACGAAGAGCGACTCGCGCGCGCTTTTCCCATGCGCTTTAAGAACATTCACAGCCTTCACGGGGTACCTCGTCTCCCCACGCGCATTCACAGTCTTGACGGCCAACATAGCATCTACCGCCATCGGTGCAAACAAGTCGTCGTCGCTAAAGATTTTTTAAAGATCCCTAAGGATGTTTCAAGAGAGGAACAACGACCGACATGACTCACCCGCCAATGACCTTGCTCGACATGCTCGTTTTCGCGGCGTTTATGAGCGCGTCCCTTCCGAGTGTATCGACCTTGATACTAAGCTGGTCGACGAGGAATTTGCACGCCTCACGGCATGCATGTCTGTAACCAGCGATAATCGTGGTCGGGTGTATTTTTGCCTTCACGAGCTCGTTTGCACGGCGAAGGAGTTCGGCAGAAACGATAACGACAGATGTGGTGCCATCTCCGACCTCCTTGTCCTGCTTCTGGGCAAGATCGACAAAGATGCGCCCAGCGGGGTGCTCGACCTCAAGAAGTGAGAGGATGGTCGCGCCGTCGTTGGAGATGGTCACTTCCTAGGGGTCTATGAGCATCCAAATTACTTACAGGATAGCATATACGCACTCCGATGTTGTCTACAAGCATTTTGTCAAGCCCGAGCGGGCCGAGTGAACTCTTGACGATGTTCGCGATGGACAATGCCGCGATGACTGCATACCTCGTTAGATTACTATAAAACTAGGCTTACAAGATGGAAAGCATACTCACCATTCTGGTCGCGGATCTCCTGGCCAGAGACTCTGTCGCCGCCGAAAAAGATGCCCGCCCTCGGATCGCGCTGGAACATACTCATGGCGGTAGTCGTGCAGGAGAAAACGTTTGGCAAGACGCGCAACGAGTTTTCGAGAGTCTCTTCTCGGACGCGCGTGGCACTGGCACGCGCCCTGAACCTCCATCACGTCAGCTGGCTCGACTCACAGCAGCACAGTTGCTTCGCTGTCCCCGCTGCGCTCCTTGTCGTCGCCGACAACAGTCAAACTCTCTTGCTGTCGCCATCGTTGCCCAAGTCCATGCGCTCCTGCCACTTATAGTCTCTTGTCTACGACCATGGAGGTGTGCCGCGTCTGAGCTGCATATACTCATGTCAAGCTATACTCACCCATATCTATGGCTCCTAGGCGCTGCTGGATTTCTCGCGCGAGCCACTCGATGTCGAGCTCTTTGACAGAATTATCATCGCGTTCTATTCTGGCGCGGGCCAGGAGGTGCGTCGCGCTATACGCCGACGTTTATTGTCCAGTACTCACGCGTTTGAATCCACTTCAATCAGCGACAAATGGCCCAGCGGGTCTTGACTCAATTTCAGGAGCATCCAGACGCGTGGTCACGCGTGCCGGACATTCTTGAGCGTTCGACGCTCCAGCAATCGAAAGTGAGTGCCGCGATGTTGTCGTTCGCATAACTCTGCAACGCGTTCCTTCTTCGGCAGTACATCGGCCTTCAAATTCTGGAGAAGCTCATCCAAACGCGTTGGAAGGCGCTTCCTGACGGCCAGCGACAAGGTATATCCGGCGTTTATCTTGACTGCTGTTCTTTTTTTCCTGACTTACTACAGGGATCCGGAACTTCATCGTTGGCGTCGTCGTAAAGGTTTCCTCCGATGAAGCTACCATGCGGAAGGAAAAGTCCTACGTGAATAAACTCAATTTGGCACTGGTTCAGGTTGGTCCTCGGACTGAGTATCTTTAGAGTATACTTATGGTTGTTATGTTAGATCCTTAAGCAAGAGTGGCCACACAACTGGCCAAATTTCATCCCAGAGCTTGTCGAATCATCCAAGACAAACCTATCGCTCTGCGAGAACAACATGGTCATCATGAGACTTCTCTCGGAGGAGATATTCGACTTCTCTGCGGAGCAGATGACGCAGGCAAAAACCAAGAATCTCAAGACGCAAATGTGTGGAGAGTTCTCTGAGATCTTTAAGCTTTGCTCCGAAGTTCTCGAGGAGGCGCAAAAGACGTCACTCATCAAGGCGACGCTCGAAACACTCCTTCGTTTCTTGAACTGGATCCCGCTCGGCTATATTTTTGAGACGTCCATTATTGATTTACTACTAACGAGAGTGCGTATTTTTATTAACGCGCGATATCTATAGCTAACCGGTACTTTTACAGTTCCTTGAAGTTGCTGAATTTCGGAATGTCACATTGAAATGTCTTGCAGAGATAGCTGCACTGAACGTAGGACCTGAATACGACCCTAAATTCGTCATTCTCTTCGCCATGGTTATGACTTCCGTTAATCGCATGATCCCTCCCAACACAAACATCGCCGAGGCGTATACGAACGCGAACGACGCAGGCCAAGAGCTTGTCCTCAATCTCGCTCTATTCCTTACTAACTTCCTCTCCAACCATCTGCGGGCCGTTGAGACTGATCAGAACCGCGATGTTTTGTTGAACGCGCATCTATATATGGTTAAGGTCTCGCAAGTCGATGAGAGGGAGATTTTTAAAATCTGTCTGGAGTACTGGCTGAAGCTGGTGGCGGAACTGTACGAGGAGCTTCAGACCTTACCAGTCGGTGATTCTGGGTTGCTCATGGGTCTGAGTCTAGGCGGATCGGCGGGAAGTATGCTCAATGGGATGCATCTTCGAAAGAATATTTACAGCGACGTACTCTCGAACTTGCGACTCGTCGTGATCGAAAAGATGGTCAAACCCGAGGAGGTAGGAAACGCTTGACTCTGTCCATCACCATGGCTTACCAGGCTGATTGAGTAAATAGGTGCTCGTCGTCGAGAACGACGAAGGCGAGGTTGTACGCGAGTTCATGAAGGAGAGCGACACTATCGTTTTGTACAAGTCGATGCGCGAATTGCTTGTATACCTCACGCATTTGGACGTCCTCGACACCGAAACTATCCTCACAGAGAAACTCGCTAAGCAAGTGGATGGCTCGGAGTGGTCATGGAATAATCTGAACACACTGTGCTGGGCTATCGGATCTATCTCTGGCGCTATGAGTACGTTTTCGATGCTTGAAAAGTCGTGTGGCCGAGAAAAACTTATCTAATTTGAAACCAACAGATGAGGAGACAGAGAAGCGCTTCCTGGTAACAGTTATCAAAGACTTACTCGGGCTCTGCGAGATGAAGCGGGGAAAGGACAACAAAGCAATCGTCGCGTCTAATATCATGTACATCGTCGGGCAGTACCCGCGCTTCCTAAAGGCCCATTGGAAGTTCCTCAAGACGGTGGTGAATAAGCTGTTCGAGTTCATGCATGAGACACACGAGGGCGTGCAGGATATGGCATGCGACACTTTCATAAAGATCGCGCAGAAATGCCGCCGCCACTTTGTCATGCAGCAGTCGGGCGAACAAGAGCCGTATGTCGACGAGATCCTGCGTCTTCTCCACCGAATCACGGTCGACCTGTCGCCTCAGCAGGTTCATACGTTCTACGAGGCTGTTGGATACATGATCTCTGCGCAGCCGAACAAGCCTCAGCAGGAGAAACTGATCGCCAGGCTCATGGAACTGCCCAACAACGCTGTGAGCTTCAAATAATCTTTTTTGTGGGCTTCATTTATTAATGTTTTCAATCGAAGTGGGACTCCCTGATGGCTCAGGCAGCGCAGAACATGGATGTGCTAAGCAGCGTAGACAATATCAAGATTCTCGCCAACGTGCTAAAGACAAATGTCTCTGCATGCACATCGATCGGCAGCTTCTTTTTACCACAGCTCGGTCGTATCTTTATGGACATGCTCGGGTTGTACAAGGCCGTCAGCGGAATCATCAGTGAAACCGTTGCTCATGAAGGTATAGTGCCTATTGGCATCCAAATTCTTTTCGATGCCTGATCACTAAGTATCTTTCCGTTGTGCAGGTCTGGTCGCGACAAAGACTCCCAAAGTTCGCCAATTGCGGACTGTGAAGAAAGAGATCCTCAAGCTGATGGAAACCTACATAAAAAAGGCGGAGGACCTCGACTCTGTCAACACGAATTTTATGCCTCCCTTATTGGATGCCATCCTTGGTGATTATAATGCCAATATACCTATGGCCCGCGATGCAGAAGTGCTTAACGTCATGGCTACAATTACGACGAGACTCGGGGTTCGTCTATCTCGAACTCATTTGGATGTCAACGTGCTAATATTCCGTTAGTCTTTACTCACGCCTCAAATGCTGCCTATTCTCGAGGCTGTTTTTGAACCAACACTCAACATGATTAATCAGGACTTCTCCGAGTTTCCAGAACACCGTGTCGGATTCTTCAAACTTCTCCGAGCAATCAATTTGAGTTGCTTTCCTGGTAAGCCAATAGAACCTCTGCATATCTAATATTCATTTTCTCATACAAGTCATTCAGCTCTTCTCGGGTTTTCATCTGCACAATTTAAGATGCTCATGGACAGTATTGTCTGGGCTTTCAAGCATACCATGCGCGACATCGCGGATACAGGCTTGAATCGTAAATTTTGTTCACGTTCTATGTGCACAAAACAGACAGTTAATCAAGTTTCATAGTATGCCTCGAAGTGGTGAACAATTTCGCATCAGCTGACGCACAGGTTGCGAATGCGTTCTTCCAGCAGTACTTTCTTAGCATCACGCAGGACATCTTCTTCGTATTGACGGACGCGGACCACAAGAGCGGCTTCAAGCTGCAGAGTGTGCTCCTAGCGCGCATGTTCCAGCTCGTTGAAACCAATGCGATCCAGGCGCCATTGTTTGACCCGGCGGCGGTGCCGGACCCAAGCATGACAAATGCACTATTCTTGAAGGAGTACTGCGCAAATTTACTCAAGTCGGCATTCCCTCACATACAGCTGTTCGTTTTCCGTTGCTTGATCTCGCGCTCATGCCTTACTGAACTTTGTATTGCCGCAGGATTCGGATTCAGGCGTTCATCGCTAGTCTTGGAGAGCTCCACGGCGATATCAATCGATTCAAGCTCTCGCTACGAGACTTCCTCATCCAACTCAAAGAGTTCTCCGGTGATAACGCAGAGTTGTTCCTTGAAGAGAAGGAGGCGGAAGTGCAGCGCAAGGCACAAGAGGAAATGAGCGCAGCAATGCGCATTCCTGGCATGTTGAAACCCTCACAGCTCGAAGACAAGGACGAAGATATTTAATGTCCCTTCATTTTGGTGCTCTGGTGCTCGAAGATTCTACTTATTTTGTTTGACTAACTGTTTATTTACTCACTAGCCACTTTTCCCAACCCTATCAACAATGTCATATTCTCTCCCTGTTGAGAATGATGTTGCTAAGCTGTCATTTTACCCTTTGCATTTGTGTTCTTTGTTGTTACTGTAGGATTAAGTCGGTACGATCAATGCTAATGTATAAATGTTTGGAAGGTTATAGATATTGCGAATAAAAGACACGTATTTAGCCAAACTTTACAGGACGTTCGCCAGTAAACCTACAGTCACCTTCAAAAACATACTTCAGATAAATTGTTCTATGATATTATAGCTTTCAATTGTTGGCTTATCGACCTTGGTCTTAAAGAATTATAATGCTGGCGAAAAGTTCAGATAAAAGTTCAGATGTATGGAACCCGACCAAGAACGAAGGACTCACCTCTCCAAGGCCATACATTCGGCGATGGAAACTGATGCGTACAACACGCTTATCATCACTTGTCTGATCCCCAGAAGGATTGTGCACAACGACGGTCGGGTTATTCCACTGGACAACGTGTATAGGGACAGCGTACGCGCGGCTGAGCGCAAGAATCTCCGGCTCGCCGCCCCACATGCCCGAGCTGCGCACATTCGCGCAGTAGCCCTCGAATTCGCGCGGGCCCATGATCCCCGCCCCATTTGCGCCCGCACTATCTTCGCCCTCAGCACTAGGCAGGAACGGAAGGAAGTCGTCCGGATGCGACGCCATGTACGCTGCGGCGACCCCGCGCGTCGTCGCGTAGTGTGCAAGCGCGGGCGGTATTATGTTCAGGAGACGCAGCTGATCTGCAATTGCAGCATACAAACAGTGGCCATCGGGGTTGATCTAGGGAGGACAAGACGTGAGAGAGCGGATAGCGGTTCACATTGGAGAGCCAACTGACCTCATGCATTGACAGGCCTAGGTCATCACAAACGCCCTTGATTGTTCTCTCCTCCTCGCGGGCCTCTCTCTCGAGACGTGCGTCGGCCTCCTTGTCATCGGGAGTATATCGCGAGGCGTGTTCCGCCGCCTTACGCAGCTGCGCATTCGTAAGCCAAGACTTCTTGCGGAGCTTCATAGTCGACAGCAGCGAACCTTGCGTGCCTCAAAGCGAGCTCTGCTGTACTTTCTGTTGGACGAGGCGTCGAGCTCGTTGGCTTTGTCGTTGAGTTCGACTTGTTCAATGACCGCGGATGCTTCTTCTTGCTGCGCATCTGTGTTCGTGTCTATTTGTGCCAATATGTCGTCGAGGAGTCCATCATCATTGGCCTCTGGCAGAGATGGATCGGTCGTTGGGGGCGAGGCATTGTTCGACCTTCTCTTTTTGGTCCCCATGGTAGACTAAAAGATAGAATTTATTTCAGAGTTCGCTGACGGCTGGACTATCCTCGTCTGGCGCCACTGGCGCCACTCCAGTAAAGCCTACTACATAAGCAGTGATCGACGTCCGCTCAAATAAAGATCGTGCTATGTAATAATTACAACATGTACACTGAAAGTGAGGAACTGAGGCTAAGAATCAACATGCACCTGTGTATAGGATACCATTCTTTTCTAGCAAGTGAAGAAGCAGCGCATGTCCTCTATCCACACTCACTGGAGGGCATACTCTTGGAATTAAATGCGCAGGGAGTGTTGTTGTGAGTGCGTACATGTATCGCGGCGTACCCTGTCGACTTGAATAGACTTATCAATTGAAATAGTAAGATTGACTTCATACTTATGTGGTATGGGAGATAGGCGGTCTCTGATGTGGTTAAAAAAGAACATGGGTCAGGTTGACACCCAAGAAGAAACGTATATATCTTACCCAGAATCTACCAAACAAGAGCTCCCGAATCGATACTTTCGCGACAAATAAATTGGCATCACCCGGCACGAAATCCTAGCTCGTCCCAAGCTCCTGCAAATTTGGCCTGCACATCGAGTCATCGTGTAAAACCTCTTGCGCCGGCGACAAAACGGTTCTCGTAGGAGATTCGATTCTCTAGTAATAAAAGACAATAAACACCTGACATTTCCGCGTCCAAATCGTTTTGGAGTGGTGTGTTTTATGCAGGCAAGACGGCATTCATCAATGACGTGTTGAAGGTGGACAGTGGTTTCACCACGGCCGTCATGTACAGGTTCATCCCGTATTAGCGCTGAAATCAAGCCATAGCACATACAAAAAAAAGAGGGATTCTGGAGTAAAGGAGGTTCGTTGATCAAGTGTAACATAATAATGAAAATGGGAAACGTACTTTTCTACAGATTTTTCAGCACCGTTCAGAAATCGTACACCACGCATATTACGACACGTATCGTCTCGCGCTTTTCATTTACTTATTTTCTGCATTCCCCACAGATCGTCCCCGAGGTATGTTATGACCTCAACACCTACACCCTTGTTAACCGCTTTCATTTCCTCCGTCCCGAGCTTTGTCAGCCCCACCGCCGCCGCGTGCTCCTTTCCTTCCGCAAAAATTGCAACAGGCGTCTCGGCAGGTAGCGCAGAGTCCTTGGGAGGTAAAGAACCACCTTGGGAGGTGAAACCGGGGCACATCATGTTCGCACCAGCGAGCAGGAAGCGAATCGCGCCGCGATCGACCTTGACGGGAGGGAGGATGCTTGGATCTGAAATGAGGCGCATTTAGTCGAGCACGAAACAGTATTAGATTTGCAGAAGACAAACATTTGTGCGTCAGGCTCAGCGTCGGGTACAGAGGGCCGTCAAAATGCTGGAAGAACAGCGGCTCGCCGTTCACCGCGTAGATTGATATGTGCTCTCTGCTATCGAGGCCCGATTTGTCAGTATATGTGTTTTGCGAGACTAATAAGTCTCATCTTGAATGACCATTTGACGAGGACAAGGCTTTCTTTCTTCGGCCAAATCTGCTCGAGCGTAATAGCATCGATTTTGAGCTGCGCGAGAAGGTTGGCGCGAATTGAACGCTGCACCGACGATTTGAGAATCGATTGGCCCGAAATGTCGCTCTGCGAGAACCTCAAGAACGGTCAATTTTGATAGGTTCAAGATTGTCGTAACGAGACTCACTTCTTGAACATTGTGAGAAATACTCCAGAGCTAGGAGGGAAAGCGGAGGAAATTTGGCTTACGCAAATCTCTGTAAGGGCGCTAGTTGTATGTAACCGGACTGCCATATTTAGTCATCCTTTAGCCGGATATGGGTCTTTTGCACATCGTGTGTTCCGAGGTAACAATATGCGTGAAGAAACTACATTATGTTTCTTCTCAGCGGCTACTACGCAGGTAGCGGAGGGACATGCTTCTGTATTCCGTCCCTCTTACCTTGCCCTTCCACTTTCTATTGTGTCGATTTGTTTATGCGACGCTATTATGCAGTTAGAACAAAAACTCATCATGCACGTTATTCGATAAAAGCTACAATCATGTTCTGCACTCCTCTCTTCTAATCGTACATTTTGGGAAAATGCTAAAGCTAAAGACGAAAGCTCGACAGCGATAGAAACACAGTGGGCTGAGATTTTGGCGTGTCGGGGATGCAAAGGGGAAGTAGGCAATGGCGGTGACGTAAAAATGTAAAATAGGACGGGGTCTAGTGCAGCGTTTTATACAGAAAGTCCATCAGCGAATGGGAAGCAAAATGTAATGATTAGATGTCCTCGTCCTTATCCTCGATCTGCGACGGCTTGAGCATACCCGGAATTCGCATCGCCGCATTACGCTCCTCTTGCGCCTTTTGTTGCGCTTCCACTTCCTTTTCCTCGAGGAAGAGCTCAGCATTGTCGCCGGAAAATTCCTTTAGTCTGATAAGGAAGTCGCGTAGCGAAAGCTTGAAGCGATTGATATCGCTGTGAAGTTCGCCGAGGCTGATAACAAATGCTTGGACTTGCGCCCTTCATAACAGAAGCGACCGGTAAGCGAGTGCTAATAGGAATGATAAAAACGCAGAACGCACAATTGCATATGCGGGAAAGCCGACTTGAGCAGATTGGTGCAGTATTCTCGTAGAAACACAGAATTTGAGACGCTCGGATCCGGGACAGTGGTAGGGTCGAACAAGGGCGCTTGGATCTGATTGGTCTCCACAAGCTGAAACATGCGCGCAAGAAGCACGCTTTGGAGCTTGAATCCGCTTTTGTGGTCTGCGTCAGTGAGGACATAGAAGACATCTTGCGTAATGCTCAAGAAGAATTGCTGGAAGAATGTATTGGAGACTTGAATATCGGTCACAGCAAAATTGTTCACGACCTCCAAACATACTAAAAACAGCCAACGGTCAGAAAATAGAATTATTCGTTTGAGAAATCTGATTTACAATTTAATCCCATATCTGCAATATCACGCATGGTGTGCTTGATTGCCCAGATGATACTGTCCATGAACATTTTGAACTGCGTTGGCGCCATTCCAAGTAGTGCTAATGAGTAAGTCATAATTAGTTCGGTCGATATCAGCACCCATTAAAACGAAGGAGACAAACCAGTGAAACAGTTAAGATTGATAGCACGCAAAAGCTTGAAGAAACCAACACGGTGTTCTGGAAATTCGGAGAAATCCTGATTTATCATGTTGAGGGTTGGTTCGAAGACTGCTTCAAGGATAGGCAGCATTTGAGGTGTGAGTAAGGCCTAATGAGGTATTAGCATGATTTAAGTAAAACTACTTTCAGAAAGCAGACAAACCCCGAGTCTCGCCGTGAGCGTAGCCATGACGTTAAGTACTTCTGCATCGCGTGCCGTAGGTATATTGGCGTTGTAATCGCCAAGAATGGCATCGAGTAAGGGAGGCATAAAATTCGTGTTAACAGAGTCAAGGTCCTCCGCCTTTTTTATGTAGGTTTCCATCAGCTTGAGGATCTCTTTCTTCACAGTCCGCAATTGGCGAACTTTGGGAGTCTTTGTCGCGACCAGACCTGCACAACGGAAAGATACTTAGTGATCAGGCATCGAAAAGAATTTGGATGCCAATAGGCACTATACCTTCATGAGCAACGGTTTCACTGATGATTCCGCTGACGGCCTTGTACAACCCGAGCATGTCCATAAAGATACGACCGAGCTGTGGTAAAAAGAAGCTGCCGATCGATGTGCATGCAGAGACATTTGTCTTTAGCACGTTGGCGAGAATCTTGATATTGTCTACGCTGCTTAGCACATCCATGTTCTGCGCTGCCTGAGCCATCAGGGAGTCCCACTTCGATTGAAAACATTAATAAATGAAGCCCACAAAAAAGATTATTTGAAGCTCACAGCGTTGTTGGGCAGTTCCATGAGCCTGGCGATCAGTTTCTCCTGCTGAGGCTTGTTCGGCTGCGCAGAGATCATGTATCCAACAGCCTCGTAGAACGTATGAACCTGCTGAGGCGACAGGTCGACCGTGATTCGGTGCAACAGGCGCAGGATCTCGTCCACAAACGGCTCCTGCTCGCCTGATTGCTGCATGACAAAGTGGCGGCGGCATTTCTGCGCGATCTTTATGAAAGTGTCGCATGCCATATCCTGCACGCCCTCGTGTGTCTCATGCATGAACTCGAACAGCTTATTCACCACTGTCTTGAGGAACTTCCAGTGGGCCTTTAGGAAGCGCGGGTACTGCCCGACGATGTACATGATGTTCGCTGCAACAATTGCCTTGTTGTCTTTTCCACGCTTCATTTCAACGAGTCCCAAGAGCTCTTTGATGACAGTGACAAGAAAACGTTTCTCTGTCTCCTCATCTGTGCAAAACTTGCTTAGCCGACTTGAAGCGCTATGTAAAATGACGACTTACTCATTGCACCCGAGATTGAGCCAATAGCCCAGCAGAGTGTATTAAGATTGTTCCAGGACCATTCAGAACCATCCACTTGCTTGCTGAGCTTCTCGGTGAGTATGTTTTCAGTATCGAGGACATCTAAGTGAGTAAGATAGACAAGCAGTTCGCGCATAGACTTGTACAAAACGATCGTATCGCTCTCCTTCATGAACTCGCGTACCACCTCACCCTCGTCATTCTCGACAATGAGAACCTAAATGAGCAATTGTGAACATGAGAAAGTACGCTTGCTACTTTTACCGAGAGAACTCACTTCTTCGGGCTTGACCATCTTCTCGATGACAACCAAACGCAGGTTTGACAGCACGTCGCTGTAGATATTCTTGCGCAACGATATTCCGCTCAGCATCGACGAGCCACCAAGATTGAGTCCCATGAGGAGACCAGAGTCGCCAATTGGTAAGCTCTGAAGTTCCTCGTACAACTCCGCGACAAGCTTCAACCAGTACTCCAGACAGATTTTGAATACCTCCCTTTCATCGACTTGCGAAACCTTCACCATATATAGATGCGCATTCAACAAGACATCGCGATTCTGTTCGGTCTCGACGGCGCGTAGGTGGTTGGAAAGAAAATTGGTGAGGAACAAAACAAGATTAAGGACAAGCTCCTGTCCTGCGTCGTTCGCGTTTGCATAGGCCTCGGCGATGTTTGTGTTGGGGGGAATCATGCGGTTGATGGAGGTCATGACCATGGCGAAGAGAATGACGAATTTAGGGTCATACTCTGGCCCTACGTTCAAAGCAGCTATCTCTGCGATACATTTCAACGTTATGTTCCTGAAATCGGCGACCTCGAGAAACTAAAAAACAACAATGATTCAAGTTCTCGTTCGAAAATCTGAAGAGAGGCACTTACCCTGGTCAAGAGTAGGTCAATGATCGACGTCTCGAATATGTAGCCGAGTGGGATCCAGTTCAAAAAACGGAGGAGAGTCTCGAGTGTCGCCTTAATGAGCGACGCTTTTTGAGCCTCCTCGAGAATCTCTGAGCAAAGCTTGAAGATCTCAGAAAACTCGCCGCACATTTGGTTCTTCAGGTTCTTCGTTTTTGCCTGAGTCATCTGCTCCGCGGAAAAGTCGAATATCTCCTCAGACAGGAGCTTCAAAATGATCATGTTGTTCTCGCAGAGCGAGAGATTCGTTTTGGAAGACTCGACGAGCTCCGGGATAAATGTCGGCCAGTTATGCGGCCATTCTTGTTTCAAAATCTGCCCTGAGTTACTAAGATTTGTCCAGAGACAGGTACAAGGAGTCTTACCTGCACCAAAGCTAGGTTGAGTTTGTTGACGTACGATTTTTCCCTCCGAACAGATTGCTCATCCGACGAAACTTTCACGACGATCCCGACAATGAAATTGCGGATACCTAAAGTTCGCCCCTAGTCAGACACAGTCGAATCCGATACGAGCGACACAGACCTTGTCGCTGACCATCTGGTAGCGATTTCCATCGGGTCTGAACAAGTTTCTCGAGTATCTGCAAGCCTATGTACTGAAATGTGCGTCTGAGCTCCGCGCACCGTCGACCTGCAACACTAGAGAATAATAATTACCTTAGACTGCTGAAACGAGGAGCGCTCCAGGATCTCGGGAACACGCGACCACGAGTCTGGGTGTTCCTCAAATTGCGTTAGCACCTGTTGTGCCACTTGTTGCTGCAAATTGAAACAAATATTCGTCAACGTCAACATTCAAAGGCCTTGTCCAGGCCACAGCACGCGTACCTCACTTCCCGCACCCGAGTAGAACGACATAACAACGCGATCGAGGAGTTCGACATCGAAGGGCTCGCGCGAGAAATCGAGTAACGCCTAAAATTAAGACGATGAGCACGATGCGCAGTGCATTCAGCTCAACATCAGCGAAACGGCTCACCTCCATAGCTGCGAGCACACGGACGACGCGTCTTCGGTAGTAACGTTGGTGTCTGAGGCGTTAGAGACGGTGTCGGCAACAACGATGACGGCGGACGTCGCGGGACGACGAGGTCGGTGTAGATGGATGGGTACAGGGCCACTAAAACCGTTTACTAAACCAGCCGATGCGAGAAGCAGCAGACCGTCCGAAAGAGGCAGGCGGGCGCCTCAGCAATGATGACGCACCCGCGCACGTGCCCCGCACGCGTCGAACGGAATTCTCCATGCTGTGCGTATTGTCCTCCCTTAGCGTCGCGACCGGTTTCAGCATTTCTTTGGCTTCAAACAATTGTCGTCAGGTAGAATTAAATCGCGTTTTCATCCCATTCCCGCGTCACGAAATTATTTATACAACAATAGAGAAACAACAATGTCCACTGTCATGGGAAACAGAAGGGAGCGTGTCTCAACAAATCATCCTGCACTGCAACCTTTCCCTCCTCTCTTAGAAGAGTCTGTGGCCCGTCAATCGTCGTCGATCGGACCCCGCCCTCCTTCGTCAACAAGTCGTAGCAGTCGTGAATAATAATAGAATGAACGAATAACAAGCGAAGGGGTATCAAGATATGTGCCCGCGCCGGTCGGGTTGATATAATAAGTCCTGGTTGATGGAGGTCAGCAAAGGGGCATCACAGCGACTATGGATTTAACTTACTGCATATGGATATGCAACTCATGCGATGGTGCAGTACGTGTAGCTCATCGAAGGCTTCTCCTCATCGCTTGGGACGGATGACGACTCAGTGTCAATCGTGCGCTCCTCGAGAGGCACAGTAGGGGAGGGTTTGAAGAGGAAATCGGCAACCATGAACGAATCCATGAGTGCGATGGTATTAGAAGGACGAAACTATAGAGGATGAGAAGGATGTTGAGTGAATGAATGTGCGTGAGGTTTCGCGTTTGCGTTCGTTAGTGAGGGAAGTCTGTCGAGAGAGCCACCAGGTCTTTTATACATTCTGTGGTCGCCAGATTTCCCAGATCTCGGATGAGTAGAACAATAGAAAGAGCGTTGCATGCGTCCGGCTGCGGTAGGTATATCAACAAAGTGCATAGCACCGCGAAGGACGAGTCAGTCTTATTGTCAAAGACCCAGGGAAGCATGGTCGTTGAGAACCCGGATAAGATCGGCGCCGCCAAAGTCAAAAAGCGCTGCACGCAATGATCGAAGCAGGAACACAAGTGACAAGTACATGTACACAGGCATACTCAGAGCCAAAGAGCGATGGAGCTAGATAGTATAACATGTGCACATGTCGAAAACTACGCAATTTCCTTGGTTGTCATTTGCGCAGATGAAGCAATAGTCACGAAATAAAACCTGAATTTCCAAATTTCGAAGAAACAAGATAGCATTGGTAGAATCATGGTACATTCTTGTGAGCATGAATTTGACCGTCTATGTTTCTCCATAATTGCCGAACGAAGGAGAGGCGAGGACGGCGTGTGCCTCAGCAGATTCAATGCTCACAGTCTAGACAAGAGCGATATGCAATGCGCGAGATATATAAGGCTGTACTTTTTTTGTTGCGAAAGTCGATAATTTAGGAAATCAACTACAGCTGCATTGTTGACTTGCAACTTTACAAGCAGAGGAGGCTTTGAACAAGACAGACGAGGAAAGAGTCAAGGACGGACCGAGGCGGAAGATCACGTGCGGCTCTGGACATAGACTTTGGCGCTAGTGTCCTCCGAACCCATCGATCCGCCCGCAGCCATCCACTCGTCCTTTGCCGGCCTGAACGCGTCGCGACACACTCAGTTCGCCCTTCTTCCTGTACGATTCTCCAATACCACTATGAGCGCCTCCGATCCGGCGGTCAGCTCCAGCTCGCGCGCCGCGCGTGAGCTCGGCGATCTTCTCGCGAGCATCGAAGTCAATGACAACTGGCCTGCCGTCGAGACCACTGCTCAGACGCTCGCGAATGGGCTCCGCATTCGCGGAGGTCCAGGTGAGGCTCGCCAACCACGATCACATCGACTTCATATTTGGCGATTCAAAGAGCCCGCCTAACCGTGAATTCTGCATTAAATTCGTAGTCGACGAGCATACGGCGCTCGGGAAGACATTTCTTCCGCAGACACTCACATCTCTCCTCAAGGCCGCACTCAAAGGTCCGCGCGTACCGGACGAGACGCGTGCGACTGCCGTCTTCGAGCTTTTGCGCGTTGGAGCGAACTTGTGCATGGATCACAGTATGTAACCCTTTGTGTAATACTTACTAACGTATTTGATTTATTTTTTTGCTTCACTCGTTACAGACGATAATCGTGGACAACTCCTTGATGCTGGTTTTCCACAGGTTGTCGTATCTTTATTGGAAGGCTACGCAGAAAGTTTGCCCGAGATACCCTCGCAGCAGCCGTTGCCACTCTCGAATTCACATCTTAGGATAGTAAAGACTGCCATCGGCGCGCTTCTGAATCTGAGTCTGGGTTACGGTCAGTTAACGTGTCTCCGCTATCTCCACATCACTCATTCACTGCATAGAGCCTGTTCAAACGCGGTTGATATCATTGGAAGTTCCTGTAACACTCCTTCGCATCTCGATCGCAATCTACCCTCCTGGGGCGTGGATGGCAGCTGGAGAAACAGACACGGAACCTATAGACATGGAGAGTTGGCTTGTTAGGAAAGGAATATCTGAATGGTCATGGAGAGCTATCTCTAGTTTGAAAGATAACCGTGAGTTCTGCATATATGCTAGTAAGCGCTTGCGCGTCTAATCTCTGTTTTAAAATCTTCCAGAAGCTCAGCAGCCCCTCTTTGGTCCCGAATCCCTTCCATCTCTCGTATTGCCGCTCAAAGCTTTCGTACCCCCGTTCCCCGTTCCCGTAAACTCACTATATGCGGATGCAAATATCCGAACCTCTTTATTTGTTACTGACGTAGAGAACCTAGAAGAGGTCTCTGAGCTTCTAGAGACACTAACGATGGACGTGGAAGACGTTCGTCACGCGCTCGCACGCGGGATGGCCTTGAACGCGGAGCCCCCGTGCCTGGCGTTCATGCTCGACTTCATCGGATCAGCTGAATATGTACCCGGCTGGCTCGACGCGGACACGTCTCCCAATGAAGTCGCGCGCTGGAAGCACGCGGTCGATCTTTGCAAGACGGCGGTGATCAAGGCTGTTGTCGAGACGGCCGGCGAGGAGGACAATGTGGATGTTCTGTGGGACGACACGTTTCCAGAGAACGGCTTTGTGATGCGCATGACAAAGTGGTTGCGCGACGCCCAAGACGTAGGGCCAGGCGGAGTGCGTGATGATCTCATCATTTGCGCGACGCTCAGTCTGGGTAATCTGGTACGGCGAGGTGAGGCTTCATTCTATTTAAACCTATTTTTGGATTTAAAACCTTTGGTTCTCATTTTGAAAAACAGAGCATCACTCCATTGCATTAGTGAAACCGCCTATCTCGGTCATTTCGGGCCTTGTGACTCTTTTGACGCCCGCGACCGACATCAAGGTGAAGCACGGTGTCATCGGACTACTGAAGCACCTCGCCCAGTCTCCCTCAAACAGGCCCGTCTTAGGTGAAACACATGTCCTTGAGGCGTTACGCTCCTCTGAGATTTTCGGCAACAAGGCGGACGTTGCGGAAATCGTGCAGATGTCCGCGATCAACCTTTCCAAGCACCTATGCACGAACAATGGTACGCCATGCGTAATTTTAAGTGGAAAACACGAATTCAATTCCCTCCCCCTCCCTTCCTTCATTAGTGACCAACGCAATCACTTGTGTCTTGGATGCGGAGGATGAACAATTCTCAACGTCTTGTTTGAGCCAAGTTCTGGCTCTCTCCCGCCGCTCAGACTCAGTCCCGGTCAAGAGCGAGGGCGCGCGAGTTTTGGTAAACGTGGTTAAATCATTATGTTCAAGTTCTGGCGACTTGCAGGAACGACGCAGGCAACTCGCGATCCAGGCTGTGACATCGTTGGACTCTGCGAACGCGCTAACGCAGCTGTTGGGCCGGAGTAAAAAGCACGTCATTTTGCTCAATGAGTCGATCGTCGCGATGGCGCTGCTTGCACACCAGCCGAAGGGAGGCGAGTATCGATTGGCCAGATGAGTGAGAGTTTACTTTATTGACACAGTTCCAACAGCGGTTTTTGTTCTAGACGCAGTAGTAGCCGAACTCCCCAAAGAAATTAGCCCACCGTCGCGTCAAAACAGCATCGACGTTCCCTCCGTGTCTGCGCCCGGGGCGGCAGCGGGCAGTGATCTGGTATCGCCCGTTGTCGCATCGTCTACGGCGATTGACATGTTCACTTTGATTTTGAAAAACACCGAGGGAAAGTTCCCCATGGAGTTACGCACAAACCTATGCGCGTTGCTCGGTGAGCTAGGGCGGGAGAGTCTCAAGGAGGAGTCCGGAGGGCGCGATCGTGAAGTTGAGCGGGTGCGCGAGGCGACGCGCCCCTTGCTGGAAGTGGCGCAAGTGACGCCGGAATCGCTTGTGTTAAGCGCTGCGGCGCGCAAGGCATTAGAGACATGGCGATGAACTCACGTTTGTTCGTTTCGCTTCGAAATTGGAATCTCTGTTGTGTGTATATTTCGACCTGATTTTATTGCTACAAGTACTGTTGTTTGTGTGTATCGCGATGGCATGTATGAGATTGTAGGTTACATTTAACAAAATATCCATTTTTTTGATTTGTGGCTTTGAATTTTACTACCTGTAACAATTGCAGACACGACTCTGATTCGGTATACACCGGTACGTAAGTAGCCGGTGTGCTCAAGCGGCACGAGCGTGTTTATTTCACTGAACGATTCCTAGGCTACTTTCCTGATGCAATTTATATCAAGCTTGGGCGGAAGACTTAGGTCTCCACATTGCTATCACCGACGTCGACAAAGAAGGACGGTACTATGAGCACGCTTTCTTTCGACGTCTCGGAGGGTATCGCAACGCTGACATTCAAGCGACCACGGACGCTGAATGCTATCACCTCAGAAGGTGAGTTTGTGCTGTTAACGCGGCTCTCCCTTTGCTTCTCTGCTGGGACTTCGCAAACTGATGCTAAAATTGGACTCAACTGTAATGGACTTGGAAACTCTCGTGGCTAGACTATGATGCGCTCGCCGAAGCACTCAGGCTGATTGACGCGCGGAAAGACGTCGTGGCCACGTTGCTACAAGGTATACCTATTTCTGTAGCAGCCACAAGTGCGCTAATCCTTATACGCAGCTACGGGTGACTGGTTCTGCGCGTACGTGCGACGTTGGTGACTCTTGCTAATGAAGGGAACTCATGATGGAATGTTTTCTACGTGCAGCGGAACGGACGTCAAAGCAAAGGGGAAATCTTTTAAGTCAGATTCTGTGAGAGAGAACTTCACCAGAGGCGTCGCACGTGCCAACACAGACTGCAGCAGAGCCGTGAGATGTCCATTCACTCATATGCTCGTGTCAGAAGGCATTTTTTAACAGAATATCCACAGTTATACACGCACAGCAAGCTCCTTGTTGCCGCCCTCAATGGCCCTGTGATGGGTAAGACTAAGTCCTCTCCAACAAGCTATACTAAACCTTTCTATACAGGTATTGCATCAGGTGTGTTGTTGATCTTGCTATTTTTGTCTAGTGAAAGAAAAGTAAAATTCCGCTCTCGACGAGTGTAGCATTCCTGGGTCATTTCGACTTCATATATTGTATGCCCGGGGCATGGTTATCTGTGCCATTCGCTTTCCTCGGTACGTCCGTGATCCGCCGTTATCTGTTCAATAATGCTTCGATATTCTCAATACGTACATCGTCCGTCAGGTATAATTTCTGAAGCCGGCTCCAGTGTAAGCTTCGTAAACCGTAGTAAGTATCTGATCCAACGATAATCCTCCACTTCCCTGTATTCACAATATATGCCTGGCACGCACGTGTAGTGGGTCTATCAAAGGCAAACGAGGCTTTGCTCTTCGGCAAAAAGATGGAAGCGGATGAGCTTCTTGCGTGCGGCTTTGTAAAGTACGTACCTCCCCAGTCGCTTCAGCTTTATCCCCTAAGATGCTGAGTAACGCATCTCCAGCAAAATATTCCCGCAACAAAGCTGCGAATCGTTTCACATGTCCGTGCGAGTACATGTTCTCGCGCAGATAGGAGGCCTCGACCGCGACGCAGTTCTCGCAATCAAGCAGCTCATCCAGCGCGGACTTGACGAGAAGAACCCCAAAGATGCAGTGAACCTACGGGAGAGCTACACGCAGGCAGAGCGCTTTGCCACTGGTGTTCCCGCCGTGCGCTTTTTGCAGATCGCGAACAAGGAAATTAAACACAAGTTGTAGGGATAGTCTCTCGGTCGTGTTTTATTCGGTGTTCTCAGTACAACAAATCGGCATCTTAAGTTTCGCTCTGTTTATGCGCGAAGGTTCTAACAGGTCCTATGGACACAAGGAGAATGAAATCGATTGGAAGTTTGCCATCATAAATGGGGTTGTGTCTACAATAGACACAATGTACAACGTCGACAGGAAATAAAATGAAGAAAGAAAGAAAGTTATTGCCAAAATCGAACATGTTTTCATCACATATTTTGCTTTGCTAGGAAATGAGTTAATTACAGGTAAGAAGTATGAAAACAAGCAGATGGTCCTGGCAGTATGGCTATGGATCGGAGAAAGATGGAAGCGGGAAAATATGTACTCGGGGCGGAAGACCCTAAAGATTGTGGTCAGAGATGATGTTGACAACCCGTTTAAAGCGCACACATCATTTTTTTAATCCTTTTTTCATCTTTTTTCATCCGCTGCAAGAACATTTGACTATGGATGTGCAGTGCAGATCATTGCCTCGCAGAATTTCTATTAGAAATGTCGCCGATCTGATTAGCCTTTGTATCTGTGGCCATGGATGCTTTGCAGCTTTGAGAACTCGAAAAATATAAAATATATAAATGCAACGGGAGTCATATCGCATTATTCCGATAATTCTATCGGACCTCCTGTGTGTTCTCCGTAGGTCTCGGTTATTAACCCGGTCGATAAAATTGATGACGCATGCCAAGCCTAGTGAGAAGGAGCTGCTCTTTCCGGACGACTGTTCCTGTCTATTCTAAAAATGTCGACTTCCACCCACAGGCCTTTGCGCTGACCTCAGCGAAGGCCTCCGACACGGCGATGCTCGGCAACAATAAATAAATGCTCGATAAACACTGAAATCATCAACGAGAGAACTCTCCAGTACTCTCCGACGCACGACGGGTGGATGTTCAAATACCTCTTCACTGCGTCGCTTATCACCATCGTAGCTCTTTTCCTCGCCTTGTCCCCGCAAGTCCAGAATAACTTACAACAGCTCTTCTCTGTCAATTATTCCAAGAACAAGAACGCGTATTCCGCCTTCTCAACAATGACCTCGACCTCTGTCTCGCGCCATGTTGTCGAAAAGGTGCTCGCCATCGAACAGGCTGAGGTTAGCACAGTCTTCGCGTTGAATGAAGGTCAAGTACTGTGCTCACCGCCGTGAATACGCAGGGCGCTGGTGCCAGAGTCCGTCGATCTATCGGCTCGACGAGGTTGCGCAACTTGACACCGTTTCTCATGCTAGACCACTTCCACGTCTCAAAAGGAGCAGTGAGTATCGCACAGCTCTCACACATTTAGGGATTCAGCTAATGGGGCGGAAGGGCTTTCCGGACCATCCTCACCGTGGCCAAGCAACCGTGACGTACATGCTAGAGGGATCGAGCAATCACGAGGACTCAGAGGGACACAAGGGTACGATTGTTGCGGGCGGCGTCCAGTGGATGTGTGCAGTACGTCATACTTTCCCAATCTTCCCAATCTTCCCGAGCTGTAACTGACTTCGTAATGGCATCAGGGGCGCGGAAGTAAGTAGAATTGTAGTATAAATTTTCAGAATATTAACCGATCTTCTCTACATTTCAAGTCATTCACGCCGAGATGCCTGTACATGCGCCTGGCCAACCAGAGCCCCGTGGTCTTCAGCTATGGGTCGATCTTCCAAAGCAGGTAGGAATTCATCAGTCTTAATGAGTGGTCGCTGGATTTCTCACTGACCCATATTTCTCCAGTTCAAGATGGTTGAGCCTACTTATCAGGAGCTCGGTCCCGATGGGTTAGCCTAAGTTATCTACATCCTTATTCCAGCAGATATTTCTGACTTTACTCGCGCTCCAGTGTACCGAGCGCTTTTCCGGAAGGCCCTGATAGTGGGATCGAGATCAAAGTCATCAGCGGAAAGAGTTTCGGCGTTGAGTCTCCCGTGCGTCCGCTCGGCGGGTGCTGGTTCTTCCATAGCATTTTCAAGAAGAAGGGAACAGTATTTCAGGATATCCGTAAGTCACTGGGTCAGATTCCTCAGCTCTTCTGCAGGCCTGATGAGGTCACTTGCTAGCTGCTGGATGGACTAGTTTCATCTATAGTACGTTCCATCTGCCTTTTGAAAATATGAAACTGACAGGCTGGTAGTTATGAAAGGCTCTGTAAAGGTTGGAACAAAAGACTTACCCCACGAGTCTTTCCACACCCTCGTCCTCTCCGCCAACGACAATGAAACTGGAGTTCAGTTGACCGCGACCGAAGACAACACCGAATTCATCCTCGTACGTATTATCGTCCCAGAACTAGCGGTATGTGTTCGTGCACTGATCTTGAAATACTTAAGATTGCCGGCGAACCGCTTGACCAGAAGGTTTTCCAGTACGGTCCCTTTGTGATGACTTCTCCCGAAGAAGTACAGAAGACCCTCATGGACTGTTCGTCGGGTTTTGTTTGCGATTCCTTAGCCACGTCTGACAGTAATCTCCGCACAGATCAATTTGCTAAGAACGGATTCGAGAAGGCCCATTCCTGGAAGAGTAAAATTGGCGGTCTGTAATTCATTTTAAAGCCGCAAGACATGCGTATCTGGCCTTGTACTCTTAGCATTACTTGTATAATCATTTTGACCAAGATCTCAATGTTTAGCGGTTACGCCCTACGTTTATATCTCGTTTCCTTTTCCTCTCCTTCGCTTTCTCCAGCGTCCTGCATCTCGGCCCATACATCTTCGCCGTTCTCGTCCATATCCTCATTCTCGTCTCCGCCCGGTTGCCCCCATGCTCCTTTACTCAAATGTGCGGACTTGCAAGCAAACAAGTCGGTGACGATCGCTGTCGGCACAGACCTCATGTACAAGCTTCCAAGCACATCGCCTCGCCCATCCTGCTGCTGGCCAGCCGTTGCAGGTGGCGGGGAGGTTGAATGTAGTCGGAAGAAGCGGTCGCGCGAGGTGCTACCAAGAAAGCCTCCCGCAGACGGTGCGAATGAAGTTACTGCGCCTTGCAGCTCTGGAGGGACGAAGGGGAATATGTGCGGGATAAAGCACATTAGAAAGGGGGAATGTTAGGTAGCAATGAAGACACGGACTTCTGTATGAATAGATTACGCGCCCGTTTCGGAGGTCAACTGCAGAGAGATTCGTCCCATTATCGGCGACGAAGAGCTCACTACATGGATTCGATTGTATAAAAATGCACACCATAGCAGACACAACTTTGTTTTACTCACTGTTCAGACGGTCCTGCCTGCACGGCGCCGACACCATTGACTTTGCCGATTCCCGTCCAGTTGGAAACTGGCTTGCGTGCAGCACGCGTGTCGTATCTCCGTACGTCTCCAGACTGAGTCCCGGTGGCCAGATGGGCGCTGTTGGTCGAGCCATTCGAAGACGGCGAGGACAAAAAGGCGAGAGAGGTAATGTGTATGGGCTGCCGGAGGCTAAGAGCGTCATTCGGGAGCTGAAAAACAAATATCAGCTTTTAAAAAGGCGGCAATAAGATATGGCTAACATTCTTTGCTCTCCAAATTTCTCCGGGTAGCAAGTCATTATCTCTTTTCCTCTTTTTCGACTCTGCAGACTTGGCGTTTGGTTCGGCCGGATTGCTGCTTAAGTTGCGCTCTGATTGGAAAGCACGTTCCGTGTCCCATACAGACAGATCAACTTCGTTGCCCCCGTATGCGAACGATGCGCCGTCTGAAGACAGGCGCCAGGCGCATAGACGCATCGGAAGGGACACCTTTCGGTATGAAGAGGTGAAAATCGAGGAATTTTGCGAAGCCGAATCTGTAGATGCGAAACCGAGAGCCCCGCTCGACGTGCACCAGAAAAGGCCTCTGGAGATATATTGTCAACATGAAAAAGTATTGAAGAGTGTGATCTTCAAGAAAATGTACTTTGGGTTAAGGTCAAGTCCGATGAAAGCGTGCCCTGGCTTGAATCGCGTATCTTCCCACTCTGTCAGGAGTCCGAGCTCGCTGTCCTCGGTATTCACTGAGAACGCGGATAATGTACCATTCGACCGCGCCGCTGCGAGCTTTGCTTCAAGCACAGTCGTAAGTATCTGTTTCAATCACCTTACAGAGTCTAAGAGATACAGACCACGGTATTATCCGAAACATTAGATATCGAGAGGCTTTGCACGGCGCTCGCCTTAGTCTTCTCGACGTCGACCTTCCCAGAATCAAATTGTGCTTGAGCAGCGGGCGTGTAAATAATTCGATCTTCGAATTTCCAATCGTTACTCGATTGCGGGTCTTGCATACATCGAATAGACTTAATATTTCCAAGCTCGTCGCCAGTCAGGAAACGAGACATTTTTTTTTGTGAAGCTCAGGTAGGTCGCAGACGCAAAGTCTTCAGCGGTGATTCAATGCTTCGCATGGAAGGTTCCGTCAACCGGATTAGGATGTCCAGCTGTGTGCCGTCTACACCCGACTTATACATGTAACGTGCATTGTGAATCTACGCCCTCCATTGCCTTCGTACGCCATGGATGGACCTCTCAAAGAGCTGGACAAGCTTCAGAAACTCACTGCATTCACCTCTGAGCCCTTTTCGTTACACTCCATTTTATCTATCCCCACGGCGGTGGCACTCAATGGCGGGAAAGGGAAGCACACGACAAGTATCGTGGATGCGCTCGACGGACTCCTTGCGGCACTGCGGGACGTGAAGGAACGTGTAGAGTCGGGTACGGCAAGCGAGGAAGACGTAGCAAATGTGGCGAAAATCGTGGAGGAGAGAAAGAAGGAGATTGAAGAACGCCAGAAAGAGATTCATGCGTCGTTGGGGCGGGTCGGGAAGGCTTTGGATAAGGTGAGTCTTTGTTGCGTCGCGTTTCGCATACGTAGTCTTGCTTTTGTGTTGAGACGTGGCTTATTATTTGGAATGGGAAGAAATTCACGAACTCTGTTCCGGAAATGCCGTCACTGTTCACCTCTGCTGAGGCCCAGGAAGCATTACAACGGACCATTGCTCTGCATTTCCTACGTACAGGCCAGTTCTCCACGGCAGATACATTCCTCGAGGTGAGCCACATGCTCATTCACTTACTGCCTGAACCGAAGCGTAAACTCGTGTAGGAATCAAGCGCCGATGTTCCCCCGGAGACGAAATCGCAATTCCGGGGCTTGTATCGCGTGCTCACAGCATTGCGGGGTCAGGATATCGCCCCGGCATTAAAGTATGCGATAATATGGTGTATGCACATGAGTACGGTTTCTGACTTTTCTGTAGTTGGTGCAGAGAGAACCGCGTCTTTCTTGAGAAGCGAGGCTCGCCCCTCGAATTCAACCTGCACCGCTCGCAATTCATGCGTCTGCTCCTAGCTTCAAATCCCCCGAATGCGATTCATGCCCTCCTCTATGCTCGTACATCCCTGCAACCTTTATACCCTGTCTATGCGACCGAGATCAATCGGCTTCTCGCTTGCATCGCTTACCTCCCTCTGACGCGTCTACAGAGCTCACCGTATGCTGATCTTGCCTCGCCCTCGCTACATCTTGACCTTGAGCCCATGTTTGCGAAGGAGTATTGTGCGAATCTTGGGATGAGTCGTCAAGTACCGCTTCGGATTGTCGGGGATATTGGGGGAGGCGGGGCACTGGCACGAATAGAGAAGGGGAGGAAGGTGATGCGCGAGCGGAAGAGCGAATGGAGTCAGACAGATGAGCTTCCTGTAAGAGTCCGGTTCTCACTTTGTACATTTGGGCTTCAATATTGCTTTTGCAGATCGAGATACCTCTTCCCCCAGAAAACCGATATCATTCTATTTTTGCCTGTCCTGTTTCCAAGGAGCAGGCCACTTCGTCGAATCCACCGATGATGATGACATGCGGTCACGTCGTCGCGAGCGACAGTCTGGCAAAACTGGCAAAGTCGCAAGGGTAAGAATCACATGGTGCAAGGTCTTCTTTATCTGACTTTGTCTATAGGAGAGTCAAGTGCCCTTATTGTCCCCAGGAATCTCAGCAGAGTAGTGCATTGAAAGTATATTTCTAATCCATTCGGATTTTTGTATTCACATTTTGTACATTTATTTGTTATGATTACGGAGTGTATGCTATATGGCCCTATTATACGCGCTTGTTTGTCAACGCAGTGTTGGTAATGATCGAACTACCGAACAAAGAGCTTTGTCTAAAGCCAATCACGGAGTGTGAACTTGAGGCACAGAAGAATGACAGAAAGGCAAACGCTGCAGACGCATATAGCAAGCTTCTCGCAGTCATGCAGGTCCATAACTCATTCAGCTACTCGCATAACTTTCTTGTAGGACGACCACAAGGTAAGTGCGTTCTGCCATGAAGAAGGAAGATCGTCCTTTGACAGACTGCGGGTGAAGGGGGGAAAACATTTTTATTTAAAAAAGAAACCTCTAAACCTGAAGCGATCGGATCTCAGCCTAAGTGCCAGTGGTCCGTGTTAACACGCCCTCCAAGGCCGCCTCGCATACGCCCAGTGGTTTTTGCTTGTCTTCTCTCTTCATCGCCGTCGTCGCCGTCGTCGCCGTAGATCCAAATATACTATGCCATTCTTCCGCTGCAGGGTCAGTCCGCACGCAGTAATCTTCACAAACGATCGCGCTGATTACTCATTTGGCGGACGCGCCGTGTCGCGTGCACCGGCAGGAATACGATGACGACGGCAAGCCGACGCGCGGCGGATGCCTGCGACAAGGCGCAGGGTGCGATTTCATCCACCCCAGCGAGCCCGCATGGTCTCGCGCCTTGAGGAGGAGTGTTCTGCCACGGACTGTGCGTTCCTTCGACTGAAATTTTGAGCTTCTCATCTAAACCCTCAGCACACACGCGTGTTCTGACGCGTTTTTACTTCTAAACATTACAGGGATCTGGTTTAAGTGGCCTTGGACGCGGAAAAGCTTCCGAGCGTGGCCATTGGCGTGGTGGGCCTCCTACAGGACCGAGACGCGGCTCTAAACCATTCTCGTCCGCAGGGAGAGGTGCAAGCACTTCTGGTGGGGTCGCGAGTGCTTCTTCTAGCTGGGGTATGGACTCGATCTCTTGGGGTTTCGGTGATGATAATGCTGGAGAGAGCTCGACGAGCTGGGATTTTCCTAAGTGGGGGGACAACAACGGTGTGTTGAATTTGCTCGTTTGGTTTTATAATGGCGTGTTTAACAAGATATCAATTAATCGATGCAAATACGGGTCCAAAAGATACAGGCGAGTCCGTTTATTATATGTGGAAATGCATGTTGTTTACTTTTATTGCGCAGAGTCGGATAAAGGCAAGGGCAAGGACACGGAGGCAACGTGGGGATCACTCAGTGGAGACTGGGGCAGCGCAACTTCGGACAACACTGGTGCCAGCTGGGGGAACAATGCAGCTGTAAGCTGGGGTGACAGTGCAGCTGTAAGTTGGGGTGACCATGCAGGCGTAAGCTGGGGTGACAATGCGAATTCCTGGGGCTCGAGTGACTTAGGAGGCTGGGGCGATCCTCCCTCAAAATCGGGTACGAGTGCAACCCTCTCAGGCTGGGGTGAATCTGCCGCTCCTACTAGCAGCACAGCAGCAGCCTCTTCTGGTTGGGGAAACCCTGCCGTTTCAAGTACAACCGCGAGCTCGTCAACTTGGGGTGAATCTGCCGCTACGAGTACAGCTGCGCCTTCCTCAGATTGGGGTCAATCTACGTCTTCAATTACAGCTGCGGCCTCGTCAGGCTGGGGCAAATCTACTACTCCGATCACGACTACACCCTCGTCAGGTTGGGGCCAACCTGCTCCTTCAAGTATAGCTGCGGCTTCGGAGAACTGGGGTGAACCCGCCCCTGTTTGGGGTTCGAGTCATAAAGATGACAATGGAGAGTCCGCAAAGGATGTATCTGGTTTGTGGTTCGAATCAATTGTGTTATGAATGAAAATTAATTGACAATTGTGGCTAAAAAATAAAGTATCTTCTAGCTCTAAATCAGACATGTTCACTTCGAACTCACAGTGGGGTCAAACCCCTTCCTCGACATCTTTGGGTGAGTGTCACTGCTCTTTCTGGCCTGCGCTGATACAAACTTCTACAGGGCGGGCTGCCGAACCCACCGAACGCGCTTCGACTGCCGACAAAGGAAGGTGTAATCCTGTTATCAGTGCCTCTGCGTCATCCTTGTCGTCCGCGCCTAGTCGCCGAGTGTCGACTAATCCAGCGCCCGATGAACGTGAGAAAAAGAGACCTCGCGTTGACACTTCTGTAATGCAGACGACTGCGAATCCGGATGTGATGGACATGGACACTCAGCGTTCTCCAACTGTGCCCGTTTCAGCTATGGGACAGGCGAAATTTGACTCTGCTACACCGCTTTCCGCAGTAATGCGACCCAGCAGCGTATTTTCGACAGTAGAAGACACCCCGAACTCGAGTGTACCATCGAGCCGCTCAACGTCATTATGTCCGCTGCCCGCGACAGCGTTCAAGGAGCCGAGAACGCTGAAAAATATATCATGCAAACAGGCGCGATTGATTTGGCGCAGACATATTGGGTAAGCAGGATATCTTCTGACTGCCGAGCGTCCATTTGCTAAAGATTCTTATAGTTATCTATCACATCTCCAACGACTAAAGGCAGAACTCTCGGATGCCGAGGAATGTGTGCGAAACTATAACAGCATGCAGCGATCTCACCGTTATGACAAGTTATCCAATAGTGGGTTAGAAATGTATAAGGAAGAAGGCCGAAAATGTTTGCGCAAGGAAAAAGATAGGCGTAAGGCGTACGTGGATGCCCTGAATGCACTTTGTAAATACGAAGAGGGCTTCGACTTCCCCATTCAGGCGCTTGTGAGGCGCAAGGCAGACGAGAGGGGTGTGTGGGATGAGATTGTAATTGTCAAGAAATATTTGAAGGAAGCGAAGAGCTACGTCCACTCGGCCCGCGCTAATGCAGAGGAGATCGTAAGCACTCTTTTCTTATTTCCAGGGAAAGCAACTGAGCTATACGATTCAAGGAACACTGCGCCCGTCGCTCGTCTGAGTCCCATCCGGCTAATGCCGTCGACACAGACTCGTATAACAGGATCAGAGCGGAACTGACGGAAAGAATTGAACGGCTAGAAGAGAGGGCTTCGGAGGTCAGCCAGGCGATGGAAGACATCAAGGGCGATGTCATCGACAACATGGTCGATACGAGGTTGGAGGACTTCAAACTCTCCTTTCCCGAGCTATTGAATATGGATGTTACCGACGAGCAAGACAGGGTTTCGGAAAAGATCTTGTGGCTCATCAAGGAAGTCGCATCCATACGCGACGACATCAGACTTGTCGCAGATGAAGCCGCCGGACTGGTCAGGTTTTTCAAGAATTTAAGGAAAAATATGGAGGAAATGGAGGAGAAACTCCAGGACGGCCAGCGTCTGCTTAACAAAGTAAGTCTATACTCTGCATCTTTATGATGTACGGATAGCTCAGTTCTACACAGGAGAGACAGCTACTTCGTGAAAAGCAAAGGCTCGCGGACACTTTGAGAGCAACGTTAGTGAAGTCGTCTGAGGATCTCGAACATGTTCGTCAGTACAGAAACGCAATCAGGCAGACGCCATCTGTCTCTCATCCATCAGTGCAAGATGTGACAACGGATGAAAATGTAAATCGACTCTTTGCCATGCTTCTCGGTCCTATTCGAGAACATTCGAGCGCGGCCGTTATCTTGGCACTGGAGACCTTAAAATCAAATCTAACTGCGCACGTTGAAGAATCTAACAAGAAGAAATACGCTGAACTCTACATGACCATAAGGCCTATAATAAAAGTGGCCTCCGACGTGCATGCGAAGCTCGATCGCGAGCGAAGATGTGTCACGACGCGTTCGCGGCCAGCGTCTCCGCACTTTGGAGAAGCGCGTTTGGGAGCAGTGGCGCATACCACGCATACTTGACACTTGTTTTTCCTGTTCAGCATTTTCTAATTTACTACACGTTATATTTCATTCACCCGGTTTGATTTACAGCATTTTTTTGTATTTTGATTACAAACAAGTCATGATAGATGTTTTGTACAAGTAGTACAGTCATTCACCAGTCAATGGGACACCACCGGTCAATGGGACACTCGCCTAAAACACCATTTCTCGACCGTTTTTTCCAATTAGTTTTGCAATTTCAAGCTTAAATACCAAAGTACTGTATACCAAGTGTGAGCCAGCCCGGCTCAGTATTGCTTGAGAAATGCTCAAAATACTGTCGAAGTGTACTAAAATGGTAACTGCAACTTGGCGTGACACAATACATTCTGCCTTCTGCACACATTTTGTCCCTTTAGACCAGCACTGATTTTTCATATAATGAGAGGAGAATATCTCTGCAACGTAAGCATGATGTTATGTGAAAGAGAATTTGAGCGGATCTCGAGAATGACAGTATATATGCACTATCTTATCAACAGGTCACAGGTGTTACAGAAGTCCTGTAAGTGTCCTAGATGACTTCGAAGACAATTTTATTACTCAACATGATAAAAATACATGGTTAGAGGCATATTCATGAAGAGGACATCTGTATCTACCAGTAAATGCACTTACCATATCATTTGGTGGTCGGTATCACTCGTAGTTACTGCACTATTGTGGTCAGGGTCGTGGGAAAGCTACTGTCCCATTGAGCGGTGAGGACCAAAAAGGTCACAGCTTTTTTGTTTTCACTGTACCTCTTTTATTTCTCCTTATTTTTATACAAGATTCTGTGAGGACATTCTACAGTAGTTTGTTACTTGCCAGCATAATTTGTTTTGTAAAAAAGGGGCAAAATATGGTTGAGTCCGCGATGGCGATTTGGTGTCCCATTGACCGGTGAATGACTGTATGTAGTTATAAAGCGATGCATTCCTTAACCGGCGGTGGTGGTATGACGATAAAGATGGCACGTATGTGGTCTCTGTGACTTCAAGCTATGAAATTCTTCAATGAAAATGAGCGCTAGTCGAGCCGTGCACGTGTCATGCGTTGGTTGTGGTGTGCCTGACATGTCAGTGTGATGCTACGCGAGACCACGCGTCAACAGAGTCGTCCAAATCTTGTCCAAACACATCCTTCTCAGTTTCTCGGACCTACAGATTAATTTGCTGTGCTCAAGTAAGCTTGATGCTTTCTATGTCATGTCCTCATTCCTCCCCTCTCGCGCCTCTCCGCAGGCATCTCCCAGGCATCGTCCAAGGAGCGGCGGCATCCCGAACCTTAGCTCTATAGACATAACAGTCTCCAGCGCAAACACATCCGCTTCCGCTGCACTCTCTGGTCTCTCTACGAAGGATGTTGAGCTCATCGATGAGATTATCGAGCGCTCTCCGCCTACCGCGACGACCTTCCTCACTGTTTTCAAGGCGTATAACGAGGTGCTAAAGAACGGGGCATGGACGCCGCGAACGATTGTCATCTACTACAAGATACTCCTCAAACTGGGTGTCGTGAAGGGGCATGACTGGGGCGCGAAGTGGGAAACAGTGAAGATGCAGCTTGGATATGTAGACGAGGACGACGCTGAGAAAGCCACGACACCAATACCTAGGAGCGCGAGAGTGGCTGCACTACCGACCGGGGTGGCATCCGTATCGAACGTCCCGAATCCCGCAGACCACTTCCGTTCATATCGCGACAGCTTGAAGGCAACTCACGAC
>JAJOHG010000232.1:0-41255 GCA_021029095.1 Phellopilus nigrolimitatus
CCCAGGATTGTAACGATGGCCCCTAAATGCTTTCAATCCGAATGACCGAACCAAGCGGTATCGATCGTTGGTGATGCCCCTGCTACCGAGTGGTACCCATTGAGAGCCTGCGTGATCGATCCCATTGTCAATTCGTCAATGTTCGTCTTTGTTACGATCTTCTTCTAGACCAGGTCATAAATTGCGATCGAATAGCCATATGATCTATTTTCTCCACTTAGCTCTCGAAATCTCGTACAATTTCTCACAATCAGGAGGCGTAGTACTGCGCAGCACTGCGTGTTTCAAAAAGTATAATCTGCTAAACGGAAATAGTGGAACAGGCAAAAATAACGATGCGCGGTTCAAGCACCGCTTAACACAGCACAACCGACCAGCGCGCACGGCGTCATTGGCCGCAAGTAGCACGAAAGAAATTGCGTGCCGTTCTTCGAAATTGACGGTCGTCTTAGAATGCAGACGAATCATCAAAGAAAGATGAGTCGTGTTTATAAAAGGGCTTCGTGCTTATCATAGGTACAGGCGTTTGATGAAGTCCGGCTCTTAAGCAAATTGCAGGACTTCTGGAAATCAAGATAGATCTTGCGCAGGAAGTCGAGGCACAGGTAACAAGACGCAATCAGGCTCACGTGCAAAGGCGGTCCTTTGAGCTTTTAAGGAGCTGGAGGAAACACTAATGACCCATCATAGTGAGGCCGACAGAAGATGGCTAAGAGACGTAAAGAAGCGACAAGATAAAAGAGTGTCGATCAACGTCGATCACGACGTGCGCCAAGGAGACACCTGGTCGTAGGCCTGAGTACGGTCAGAGTCGCTGCTGAACCGACTCATATAGTACGGTGTGATGATTTGAGTAGTATGTCTTGTAGTGGCGGAGAGGTGGGGCTGCTTCATATTCAGTAATTCTTTGCTACAAAAATAGCTGATCCAATCACCTGTTAATCTCTAACCTTCCCATACCCATTGTGCTGAGGGAATTTTCGTGCAGAGCGACAGAACGAAACACCATGCGCAGTCAGCCGTTAATAACTACGTCTGCATCACTTGCGGGCTTGAATGTTCTTGTCCAAGTCAGCCACAATCAGATCCCTCGAACTAATGCAGAAAGTCCATAACACATTCGTACATCGATTATCAGGGTTCATATCAAGCTACTATACAGGTTACAAGTAATCCTTTTCCAAATCGCAAACAATTCATCATGCAGAGTTAATAGTCTTGCGCGACCTGGCTGTTGACCTGCTGCTTAGCATGATGCTTCGCCTTCTCCTTGTCGAAGAAATTCAACTAGGTGAAGCGCTACATCAGCACCGATCAACACTTATTGTAAAGTCATAACTACTCACCCCTTTGGTCTCTACCTCACGGTCAACGAAAGCGCCAGAAAAGCCAGCACTGAGTGAGTATAATCAGACACCAGAATAAGTTAACAATAAAGCAAAACGTGCGCACAGGAGCTCCTTTGCTTGCGCGTGTGACGCGGGTTTGCCGTTCTTCGCGACGTGGTTCTCATAAGCCTTAGTAGCCGCGTAGGCTTATCACATAAAACCACATTAGCTCGCCTTCAGAAACAAAGAACTGTACGTCAACCTACCAGCAGCACCGCCAAGAACCTCGTGGCTCAGTGACGCTTTATGTTCAGAACTGGTAGACTTCTCCTGGTACCTATCGGAATTGAAACAATCGAGTCAGTTAATGTACGCTATAGAACAGACTCAAAAGCGGCTTACTGAAGTCACAGCGTCGCCAGCAGAAAGTGAACCAAAAAGCAACAATGTTGAAGAGTGCCAATCAGCGCCGGTTCCGACGTGCTTGGCAAGCTGAGGCGAATATACGCACCTGGTTGTAGGCCTGAGCCTGGTCAGAGTCATGGCTAAACAAACCCATGGTGATATTACAGTTCGGTGTAAGGAGTTGAGTAGAGGATCTGGTAGTTGGAGAGGGAGCTTGATAATCTCCGAAGGGAAAAGGGAAAGGAGGTTTATATACCTGCTGTGGTTAATGACGTCGCCGCACTTGTTCTAAAAATAACTGAAATGGTTACCCCATTTTTTTTAACGATTGAACGAAGCTGTTGTCGGTGGGGCCTGCTACTTACGGAAATGGTACGCATTGGGGACTTCGTGATCGATCACATTGTCAATTCGTCAACGCTCGTCTTCAGTGCGCGATTGATTATTGCATGGCCATATAAACTACTTTCCACCCTCCACTTTGAAAACAGGAAGTAAAGAACTTGTGAGATCCCCACACTCGAAACGCAGTCGCAGCACAGCTTGTTTCCAAAATGTACGAGGTGGAACTTGGTGAGACAAGAAGGCGATGCCTTATTATCACCACTTAGCACAGCACGAGCGACGTCACTGGACCACAAGTATCGCGACAATACTTGCCTGCTCTTCGAAAGTGAAAGATGAGGCACACATAGAGAAGGTTTCACGTCTATAGTACGACAGGCGTCTGACGAAGCCCGGCTTCATGCATGACGAGTATCTTTAAAGCCTTCTGAAAATCAAGATAGAACTTGCGCAAGAAGTCAGGAAACACATAGCAAAGATCAGAGCAGAAAACAGGCTGGTATTGCAACGCCGCTTTGATCAAATCGTAATCAGTTAACCCTAAACGCGACTCCACTCTAATATAGAAACATATGGTACCATGTGTACTCAAAAAAGACAGTTTCAACCACGGAGTACATGACGATATTGCTCTGAGGTGATTGGCTCCGCGTTTGTTCGAGATGTCAAGATTAACGATAGCTCTGCAAAAAGGGAAACTAGAGTTTTTTTTTCATTTCTTCACCATTACTGGAATCCGGTTCAAGTAGTCAATCGTCTTTGCTCGAGGCAACAGGTGCAGATCGGACACATGTATTTAGCACAGCATCCAGATGAGAAATCGTAGCCACAAGGAACTTGCTTAAATCCAAAGACAAAAAATAGAGTCCTTAAGGAACAGAATCAAGCAGAAGTGACTCATCGCTGTCGTTGGCGAGGATGACCATCGAGGCCAGTGGCACGAAAGGAGTGGCCAGAAAAGGAAGGAGTGACACAGCATCGTCACGCGTTATCGTCAGCGCGGTCGATGGACTCGCGCAGTCAAGCAAGCTCGTCTGCACCCTCTGCTCACCGCGTCCCTGCTTTTTCAAACACGATATGATGTCGGGCTTTATGAGCTATTTCGTCGGGCGGAGGGACACCAAACAGGCGGCCCGCGACGCCATTGTGACCCTGCGCCAGCAGCTGCAGATGCTCGAGAAGAAGGAGGACCACCTCCAGAAGAAGGTCGACGAGGAGCTCAAGAAGGCCAAGGCCAACGCCGTCTCGAACAAATCTGGTGCGCACGTCACCCACCTCCGTCTTATCTAGCTCGTCTAATCAAGTATGTATGCTCTGGTTGCGCTGTGCGTCTACAGCCGCCACTGCCGCGCTACGACGGAAGAAGGCGGCAGAAACGGAGCTCGACCGCCTGTCGGGCACGCGATTGCAGCTCGAGATGCAGGTCAATACGCTCGAATCAGCAAATTTCAACCAGGAAACGATGGCCGCGATGAAGAAGGGCTCCGATGCGCTCAGGACGATCCACGGCAACCTGTGCGTGTGCTGCGCCCGCTTATTTAATAACTCAGCCGCTCGCTCGCTCACCCATTTATCTCAGAACACCAAGCACAGTTGACGCGACGATGGCCGCCATCAACGACCAGCGGGAGATCGCAAACGAGATTTCAGACGCAATCTCGAACCCAATGAATGCGGGCATAGACCTAGACGAAGCGAGTCCTTTAATACAGGGGCTGCGCTCTCCATCGCTAATTATGATGTACTATAGGACGAACTCAAGCAAGAGCTTGCAGATCTGGAGCAGGACGAGCTCAATGACCGCTTGGCTGGCGCCGAACGCGCACCCACGACGTCGTTACCATCTGCCACGAGGGAAGAGCGTGAGTGCCTTCGAGGTCTTCTTTCTCTTCTGGTATAGCCAAACTCATCTCTTTTGTTGTTCAGCGATACGACATACAGCGGAAGAGGACGACGAGGAAGCGGAGCTCAAGGCACTTCAAGCGGCTCTGGCTATGTAGAATTCATAGATCTCCGCTGCGTCTTTCTTTCCCTCCTTTCATCACGTCTACCCATCTTTTGTCATTATACACATATCCCTCTTGGTATTATCATCCACCCATTTGGCTCTCTCCCTCCCTCTCACGTCTCTCCCATGTCTTTGTTGTGTTTTATTATCATCATATCGAGGCCCGCAGCGAATTGTAGTTTAAGTAATGGCACGGAATGATTAAGGTCTGATTTTTTTCTAAGTATTATTATCTGCAGGAAGCGAAGCCAATTGGTGCAACCGGAAGTCTATTTCGCGAGGTTTGAGGAAAAACTTTGGACTTGGAAACTGGACTGTGACATTACGCTCTAGAAATACAAGCAAATATAATATGGACATGGGGTGATGCTCACTACTACCGGTGCAGAAAAGGTCCTGGCGTGCAGTTTCTTTGCAAGTTAGATCGACGAATAAGTGATAGCGGAGAGGATGCGCGTGCGAAATACGATATAGGAATATAATACACAAGAGAATATGCCTTGGGAGTTTGCAGAATACTAATGAAAGTGGAGCACAGTCAGAATAACAGGAAGAAAAGCCCAGGGAAATGCACGAATATTTGACAGCGAGACTTGGTTCTAGAAGCCGCGGAGGCCCAGGACGTGCCGCACGTCGCTGGTGAAGCGTAGCGAGTCAAGCACAGGGAGAAGGTCAAGGAGGGCCTCGTCGTTCGGGTCGTGCGTCCAACCCTCGATTGGAATCCCGTTCGCTGAATAGAAACGAGGCGTGCTCAGGTAAACGTGATCGCAGAGACGGCGGAGAGAAATAGAACCTTGGTTGATGCTGTAGCTCACCGGCGAGTTGTCGATCAGACAGATGCGCGCGAGGTCTTCCTTGAGCACCGACAGGTCCTTCGAATACGAGCCGTTCGGCAGCTGCGTGCAGTGCTGAGAGGCACGAGTGAGCTGAGCTGCGCATGAACTGAACGAGCTTCACAGCTCAGGCACTTACTTCGCGGAAGAAGCGCAGCGCGAGAATGCCGCGCCCAGCATCTAGCCAATCGATGACTGGGTCTGCATACTCCTTCATTGACGCCGTGAATATGACCAGCGTATACCATGCTGACACCTATAAGCCACATGACGACGACGTAGGACGTGGAATGAGCACAAAAATAGTTTGAATAAATCCGAGACCACGCCCACCTTGCGTAAGAAATAGTCGACAAACGGCCGCTTATACACATGGTACAGCGTGCTGCGCCCGCCCAGAACGACCTCAACCATGTGTCCCGCCTTTCTGTTGCGCCCGAAGCCGATGAGGCTCCCGAAGTTGAGGATCCCGCTGTTTCCGCCTGACGGGAACAAGGGCCGCGTTGTCGAATGTATGAGCGTCTCGTCCAGATCAAGCACAAGAGTCTTTCGCGTGTGCAGCGGCGTCACTTTGGCAGGCTGTGAGGGTTGCCCGACAGTTGTCTGAGTACCATGTGGTCGAGGTGGTGTCGGCGGAGAGAGAGTCGCTAACAAGGTGAACGGCGCAGCAGGACCTGTGCTCGGCGACGCAGGCTCTTGGTCGTCCGCGTCAGACGGGTCTGGAGGGATTAGATTCACAGTAGGCGGGCGGGGCAGCGGCGGGGCGACGGTAGACTGGCTCAACGGGGATGGGGTCGGGGGCTTCGTCTGGGGTTGCAGCACAATTTTTACAATGTCCGAGGCGCGCTCTCGCACGTACGACCTCTTCCGCCCTGTCCTGAGCTTTATACGCATCTGCAGCGCACTCGCCGCATCATCATCGCTTTCCTTCTCATCGCCGCTAGTCTCCAACTCTCCCTCCGTTTCCGCTAAACGCACCTTCGCAGCGTGCCGCAACGAGCGAGTTACCTTGCCCCAAAGCGCGCATAGCGAGCTCGCAAACAGGTAAAGCACACGGACAAAGAACACCCGCCGGACCCAGCTGAGCTTCGGCGGAAGCGACTTGGACTGGATAGGTGGCGCGGGAATAGATAACATAGGCGCCTCTGCTTGCGCCTGTGGTTGCGAGCTTGCCGTCCCTCCAGAGCCCGTGGCCGGCGCTGTATCCCGCGAGGAAGTTGAAGGCCAAGCAAGCGCAGAAGTTGATACTGACGTCGAAAGCTGGAAGCGGTTGCTGACGGGCGTCGAACCCGCGCGCTTGCGCGCACGAACGGACGGCGGCGCGAGACGACGCTGCTGTAGTTGCTGATGCGCGCCCTGCGCCTGCGCCTGCGCCTGCGCAGATCCGGGAGTCGGAAAGAAGAACGCACGCACTGACGACCAGGTCTTGACGCGCTTCAACGGCGGACGCGTGTCGTAACCTGGGCTGAAGAAAGCGCCGGGGTCGGCATCGATGAGCGAGCCGTGCTCGTCTGTAGGCGTCGAGGGCGGGGTGTTTGGGACGGAGGCGGATGCGAGGACGTCGAATTGGCGGGAAAGGTAGGAGAGCGAGTTCATGGGTCGAGAGCTCTATGTTGTGCAAGGCGAGATAAGAGATCACGAGGACGACGGAGACGAGAACATGAGGATTGGGATCCAGAAAGCGTTGCGGTGGTGAGCGTGTTTAGCGTGAGCGTGTGCATCGTGGTCAGCATCATGTCATCCGACATTTTCATATATTTTTATTTTCTTCGAGTTCATTCATGCACCCAACAAGAACAATTTAATCCTGTTCTACAACTACACTCTGCTACAGTTTCTCTCTCAACTTCTTATTTCTGGCAGACTCAGGCGACTCGAGCTCGGAGCTTGTCCAGGATGGCTTGCCCGAGCGGTCCGGCCGACGCTGGGTTCTGGCCGGTGAGCAGGTTCCCAGACTCGACGACCTTCACCTGTCAATATAACGAATCGTGAGAATCAAAGAATCGGAGCAATAATACGCTATCAATGCAGCACTTACACCCCATGGTTCGGCGGAAACGTACTTTCCACCAAGCTCTCCAATTCTGCTCTCGACGAGGAAGGGAATGTCCTATAATAGAAAGACGGCGTCAATCGAATTGCTTCACACACAATATCCTTGCTTGCTTACCGCCACCTTGCCGGCTTGCTTTTCTTCCTCATTCGAGAACGACGTCACTTCTCTGCCCGCGAGGATGGACTTTCCTTGAGCGTCCTTCACTCCGACAAGTGCGCTGTCGAACACCGATTATAAGTCAGCAGTTCGTTGCCTGCATACTCTAAACATGGGAACGTACGCAGGACCGTGGCAGACCGCGGCGACGATTTTGTTCTGATTGTAGACGCTGGTGGCCAGCCTGATGTTGTCAGTGTCCGTGGCGAGGTCGAGAACGGGGCCATGTCCGCCGACGTAGAAGATCGCATCGTAGTCAGATGGCTTGACGGAGGAGAGTACCTTTGCATTTGCGAGCTTTTCTTTCACGGTGGGGTCTTGAAGGAAGTCTTGGCTTTGATTGTCCGTAAACATCTAGGAGTAGGTGTCAGCGTGACGCTTCGCAAGGGCTAGGATGCGAAGAACCTTGACGCTGTCTGTGTCGACTGGCGGGTTAGGGCCAGCCGGCGCGGCGAAGTCGATCACAGTATGGTCTTTCAGCACATAATACGGGTGAGCAGCCTCAGGCAGGTACCATCCCTGTTTGTACTTGTCAGTTTTTGTTTTTGTCAAACATGAGACGAGATACAGACGGTGGCAGCGCCGGTGAGGGTCTTGTTGACGGAAGTGAAAATAAAGAGGACTCTTGGCTGGGACATTGTAGAAGATGGGGGTTTGGGTGAAAAGGGATACGGAGAACAGCAGCCTTTTTATTCGGCTTATTTTATTTTATCTTATTAATGTGGCAGCTGGGTGCGTCATTATGATCAACCGGTTAGGACATAGGCTCCCGACAATCCCGATGGCGTCGATCCTCAGATTCACGTGGGAACTCTGGATTATGTATGAAAGGTGACAAACAGCTTATACACCCGCTCTCCCTTAGGCTCATCACTTCTTCCATGTAATATGGCCGCCGCCGCCGCCGCCCTCCTCCTCCCTCCAGTGTCCATAACGCCCAAAGACTACCACAGGGTAGTCTCCCCAGATCTTCACATCCCGGACGATGTCTCCCTCCCGATCCCAGTCGGTCTGCTCGCCTGCCAGCGTCAGTCCTGCATACACCTCACCTCGCCATGCCTCCTTCCTGATTTCTGTGCATTCTAGGCGACCCACTTCTTAGAGAGATCACGTCGACAGTAGTCAGCTGCATAGTCCACCAACCACCAGAACAAGCCTCATCAAGCGGCAAGAAGAAAAAGTCGGTTGCCGCGTCAGACAAGCTCTTCGAAGTCATCTTGCACGATACCATCCTCTTTCCAGAGGGTGGCGGCCAGCCTTCAGATATCGGATCCATCAGGCCCGCAAATGGTGAGGAATATGAGGTCGTCGAAGCTAAGCGCCGTGGGGGACATGCTATCCATTTCGTGAAGGCCAAGAACGGGGAAGTGCATGGCTTGGAGGTCGGCGCACGAGTCACCGCTGCACTCGGCGATGCTGGCTTCACGAGAAGGCTCGACCATGTATGCATGCGTAATGTTCGCGATACCCTCTGTTCATCCAGTGCTGAACATTCTGCTAGATGTGCATGCACACATCGCAGCACCTCCTCTCCGCGCTCCTCGAGACGCACCTCAACCTGCCCACTCTCTCCTGGGCTCTCACGACCTATCCTGCTCCCGCGTATGTTGAGCTTCCGCGTGCGCTTTCTTTCGACGAAGTTTCACGCATTCAAGCTATTGCACATGCGCTGGCGTACGAAGGCCGCGCTGTGCATGTCGAAGTTGAACCACTCGCGGCGGAGAACAGGCCGGGAGTCGCGACCCTCGAAAGCGGCCGCACGGTTGGCAAGGCCCTCCCTGCAGACTACACAGGCGGCGTGAAGCGTACCGTCATCATCGATGGCGTTGACAAAAACCCGTGAGTCTTTCATGAATATTCAGCGGTCATCGCGCATACATTCAGTCTTTCCAGTTTCTACTGACTAACTTCTCTCATTTAACAGATGTTGTGGAACGCACCTCCCCTCGCTGCATAATCTGCAGCTCTTCCTTCTCCCCCAAACCGAGTCGCTCGCGCGTGGCGCGACGAGCACCGTGCGCCTCTTTTTCCTCTGCGGGCCTCGCCTGCACGCACACCTCTCCGCATCGCACAATCTACTCGCTGCCGCCGCTGGCACGCTCTCTTGCGGCCCGCCGCTCGTACCCGAACGCGTCGCTCAGCTCGTAGAGGAACGCCGCCGCGCGTCCAAGCGCGTCGAGGAGCTTGAGAGCGAGCTAGCGCGGGCCGTCGCGGGGGAGCTGCTCCGCGAGATGGAGAAAGGCGCGCCGGTGGATGGGGCTTACGCGAAGCACTACTACCGCACGGACGACCCGGCATCTGCGCTGGGATTCCTGCAGGCCGTTTCCTCGTCTTTTGTGAAAGCGGCCTCCGACTCGGCTAGCGTCTCTGCTCGGCCGTATGTTCTCGTGCTGGTCTCGTCGCCCGCCTCGCAGACAGGGCAGAGCACGTCGACGGTGCTCGTGCTGAGCTCCGACGATACGCGCGCTAAGACAGTCGGCGAGGCTTTGAAAACGAAGCTAGGCGTGAAGGGTGGCGGGCGCGGCACACGCTGGAGCGGGAAGTGGACTGGGGTATGGAAGGTCGGCAAGGAGGGCGCTCTTGTGCGGGAGCTCTTAGCGGGCGTACAAGTGTAGCTCTTAGCGGGCGTACAAGTGTAGGCTTTTCAGTCATATATAAATATATACAAATGTAACGGCATTCAGTGCATGTAGACTGCGGTACATAGACCATGAATATAAATGTTGTTATAGGTGATACATGTGGAGAGTCGAAGATTCGTAATAAAATATTGCGAGGAAGTATAAACCAACTTGGATGTTGAAGACTCTGGAAAGCATGCAAGAAAACGCAGAAGGTCATATGGTTCGTGTTAGAGAGCTCTACTGTGTGATATAGGCATCGGTGTGTTGCGCTGAGGCGGAAGAGTTGGGAAACTTGACCTCGGTCTGAGCGCCGTCGGTTCTAGGGGCAGCCTCATCCACACCGTCGGGGGCCATGTTCACGTCCGCGAGATCCTCTTCAAATTGGATCAAGAGTCAACAAAGGGTGAATTTAACTTCAGCGCAGAGTATCTCACCTTCATTGCCGCCCTCGGTGCTGACCGAAGCGCCCTCCGATGAGAGCGAGTCCGAGCCGTACGACAGCCCACCCGACTCGCTCTGCGCGCCCTCGTCCTCGTCTTCACCCTCGTCCTCCGCGTCGAGCTCGTCGATGTCGATGTCGATGTCGGAGTCGTCGTACTCGACGTTTCGGCTGGCCACCCAGAAGCCCGAGCTCCCCAGGCGCAGGCGCGGCATGTCCACCTCACCATCTTCCCAGTCGACGTTGATATCGATGTCGGACGAGGGGATGAGGTCGCCGTCGTCCGTGAACGCGTCGTCGTCCTCGTCGTCCTCGCCCGGGACGTACTCGCCGCCATCGGAGGACTCGTACTCGGCTTCGTCGATGGGCGTGAAGGCGAAAAACGTCTGGCGGCACGCGGGGCAGCTGCCGTGCTGCAGAGGGATTTGTGAACGCAGAGACAGTCAGACACGGCGTCGTTATAGGCAAATGAGTCACGGAGCAACATACGAACGACTTGATCCAGTCAGCCAAGCTGCACGACAAAGGATATATTCAATATAAGTTCGACCGCGAAAAAGAGGTAGGCCACGTACTCCTTCCGACAGAAGATATGCCCACACAAGCTGAGCTTTACGACGCCCGTCATCTCCTCGGGCACGCTTGAATCTGACAGCGTCGACGCGCCCTCCTGCTTCTCTTCTGCGGACTCATGCTCCTCGAATATAGAGTTGAACGGGACGAGGCATATAGGACACGAATCGTCGTGAACGTCGGCAGGCTTGACTAGAGGAAGCGCACACAGTAGGCGCAATGCCTGCTGTCTAGTTTACGATGCATTGTTAGTCACAGGACAACGACTGATAGTAGAAAAAACTAACACTTCACGCGCTCTCTGCTCTTGGACGAATGAGGGAATCGGCATTGGGCCGAGAGGCAGTTGCAGAATGTAGCCTATGCAGAGTGCGCTGCCGTAGACAGTAGAAAGCAAAACAAACCACGGGTTGTTCGCATGCAGGCACGTGTTATCAGAGCACGCACGTGCATCGAAACCAAATACACGTGACCATGTTTGCCTCACTTCGTACTAAGGTAGGCGACATTCTATCTCGACCACCTGTGTGACACCTTTTTTCCTCACTTTATTCCTCACTCAACATCCCACAAAGGCTCATTCTAACAGCTACATCATGAAGATATCATGTATAGCTACTGAATGATGCAGGGGTTTTCAGAAAAAAAAAGTTTTCATGAAGAAATAAGCCCGAAAAAAAAGTTGATTTATTTGTACTCTAAACGTCGTTTCTGCATGTTTGAGCATGGTTTGGAAAAAAATCTGCCAGAATTTGGCCGCGTTACCGTGACGTTACATTGCCTTATTTGTATATTGGTAATTATATAATATAATCAGCCACTGCATTTATTTGGTAATTTCAACAGAATTCACAAAGCAACGTTATCGGGCTACACCACGAACATCCTCACTAGCTATTATGGAAAAGAATATGCTGGAGTGCCTTGACTCTGTTTCCTTAGTGCAGACTTGCCGGTGAGCCATCTCCTTTTACTTTTTTCACTTACAAGCCGTATGTGCTGCAAAGCGCTATTGTGGACACCGAGTTGTTCCTACCTCAATCATGGAAGAAATTGCCAATGCAAACATCTAGCTTAGCCTTTAATTTCTCTTTTATACTACTGTATAGTACTGCTACAACATGTATGACTGCAAAATACAGTAAATCTGTCTTCGAAAAGTTGTTTTCGTCTGATTTGATTGATTTCTATGTTTCCCCCCAAAAAAAATCCGCCCAAGCCGAAGATTTGGCCGCGTGACCGTGACATGTCACAGTGGTCGAGATAGAATGTCGCCTACCTTATAGCAATTCTGTTCTGAGCTTTCATTCAGGTAAATAAAAAGAACGTGTATCTGTAGTAATGTACTTTGAGATTTTATAGTATGAAAATAGTCTTGATATGGATGTGTGATGCGAGATATCGTGAACCCAGCTGAAGATGAAAAAATATAGAAGACGTGAAAAACAAAAGCCAAAACATGGCCTCTTACGGTGAGCCCATCAGTTGCTCGATGCCAGGTATCGACGCAGTACCATTATGTATGTCATTCGACCTCGATTCCGCGCCTATCCGCGCCGCAAGCATTTTCGGACTTGAAGACGTAGGCACTCCGCACATGTCCCGCACACCCCATCCCCGCGACACAATCGCGTCCACCTTGTCCAGCGCCGCGCACCTCGCTTCATGCCGCTCTTTAGGTGATATAGGTATGGACGCCGTCGAGTCAGACCGGGTTCGCATATGAACGTTACTTCGCAAGCCATACTTTGTCGGTGTACCAGGTGTCGACCCTCCTGCAAAGCGACGCGGCGGCGACGGAGGGAGTGCCTTGTTCCGGCCCTGCGCACGAGAGTCTACGTTTATCCCAGGGGATTGCTTCGATCGTAGTTTGTTGGGCTGGCGAGGTCCTGCGATAACATAACGCACGGGAGATTCACGAGCCTGGCTACCACTACTCCCACGTGTAAAAGACGAATGAACCAATCTTTCGCATGTCTTCGACTCGGACGTCTGAGAAAGTGGCACTGCTGAGCCAATGCCCGGACTAAAGAACAGGTCCGAATCCAGACGAGGAGTGCTCAGACGAGGCGGGCTCGCGGGCAAGATGTGCCGGTGTGCCGTCAAACTCTCACTGGGCACTATCTTTGCATCTGATATATCCAGCGGGTCTGCCCTTTCTATCAAGCGCTGCGGCGACCTACATTTGCGCGCAGACCTGGATTTGCGCACTGGCAAGGGCGTATACTTGTCATTCAACGGTGTATTGAACGTGGGCGCGCCACATGTTGCATTTCCCGGCGTGCTTCCGGGATCCGCGTACGCCCTAGGAGGTTTCTGTAGACTATCTGCTAAGATCGTAAAATCCGAAATCGCGCGGCCATGCCCGAGCACGTGAGACACAGTCTTCTTCGTCCTCGAGCCTGAGGATGCCGAGGGACTCTCAATATCTTGTAAATTGTCCTGGAGAAGAACGCCATCTTCGAGCTCAGGCGTTCCTTTCCGAGCCCCGCCTTCCTTCGATTTCTGGCGTAGGAGCCCGCGTCGCGGGCTGAATTGCGCCTGCAGCTTTTCCGCGATACGGCGACGGATAGACTTGTGCCGGATAGTACCGCGTTTTCCTGCCGTCCGTCGCGCGTCATCGTAGTCCTCATCGTCATCTTCGTCCGACGTCGCAACGGAGCTGAATACAGTGGGCGCAAACGGTGATCCGAGATCATCCACCGGCATGCCATCATGACTTGTTGCCTTCTTACGCGGGTCGACAGCCAAAGACTCTGAACGCACATTCAATTGAGACACCCGAGATTCACTTCCCTCGTTAGGATCTGGCGTGTCCCCTATCCGTCCGTAGGCATAACGAGCAAGCAATGGAGAGCGCAGTAGAGTGGACAAGCTAGCACGAGGCCACGCGAGTTCTACCTTAGCTTCCGGAGGGTTCTCCAATGCCTTGCCCCCTTCGCGACGATGGGACGAAGCGAAAGGTAGAGTACGGGATGTTTCGAGTAGCCGCTGTCCCTCTGTGACGCCTTCTTCCTTGACGACTTTGCCAGCATGTTCATGCGTGTATTTCTCGTCATCCTTCTCACCGCCGAAATCGACATCTTCCTCGACACCCACGTATCGTGGACCGACTAGCATGACATCACGGCTCGACTCCCGCCTGTCTTTCCATATCCCATAGCCCCACCATCCACAAGCAGCACCAAAGGTACAGCCGATAAGACCGAAAAGCGGCGTGAGGAGCACAAGATTGAAGGGCTTGTGGTAAGCCGAGTGAGGGTAAACGCTCTTCGGAGTCGACTTCAATGGCGGAAGGGCTGTGATGGTGACATGTGTAGTATCACCGTCCGACGTGCCACTTTGTGTTGTAGCAGTGCTGGAGGACGAGTTGAAGTCCGAAACTGTCCTTGTCGAGGAAGCAGCCTCAGAGTTCGTCGATGTTGCGGCAGACGACAATGGATCGCCGGCAAAAGTCTTATCGGGTGAAGCAGTAGACAAAGGCGGTGCAGTCGCAGAAGCAAGAGGGTATGGCCACCAGTAGTCGAAGCTGGGTGATGTAGTGAGCGTGGCGGGAGGGGGAGCAGCCAGAAAGGGGGAAGGCGAGTCCTGCCGTTTGCTAAGTCCATGCAGTAGGGTGGACCGCACATTCTGAGACTGCGTAGAGGAAAACGCAGAAGCCGGAGCAATTAGGCCATAAATAAGCACAGCCGTGCAAATAAAGCGGATCGAATGCTTGTGTCGCCAGGACATAACTAAGCAAAACAACCAATATACACCGAGCTCCACAACCCAGACTTTTATTATAGAGGAAGAGCCGAGCTGGGAACTAGCGTTATGGTTCCTATGCGGAGCTCGACGCCGAGGGCAGAAAGATCGGCGCGTGGTTTGTCAAACGTAAGGCCTGCGGCGATGAAAGTTGAACGACGGATGAGGTAGGAAGATGGCGAGTAGGACGGGCCAGTCAGGGCAGAGCGACGCGTATTTCTCCAGAAAGTCTTCGGGCGAACTGAAAAAAAAAGAAAGATAGAAGTGTCAGATAAAAACCGAAGACAGTTGAAGGTCCAAACGCACACAGTGGGGGCTGCGGGCGAGGCAGTTCACCTTGGGGGTGCGCGTCGAACTCTGTCAGGTTCGGCGTTGAGGGATAAGTGAAGGGGCGGAAGGATTTGGTGTACGAGGGTCCCTGAAAGTCCGTAGAGTCCAACTCTTCCTCAGACACGTCCGTTTGAGATTCGTCGTCTTCTAACACGGTAAAAGGGGCTTCGGACGAGTGTAGTTGCTCAGCCGAGCGGGCGCGGCGCACTCTTGGGGCTGAACGACGAGGAGGAGAAAGCAACGAAGAGTCGAAAGGCTGGCCATTCGTAGACGGAGGACTGGACGAGGAGGCTGACTTGTCGGCTGAATAGGAAAAGAGGCTGGCAGAATTTGAGTATCTCGCAGAGATCTTGGAATCAAGAGAGGCTGAGAAAGAGATTAAAGGTTGAGGCGAAAGGATTGTCAAGTCCGCCATTGCGGATGTAGCACTGTAGACAGGTAGAGAATACAATCGGTGTTTGACGACGCTGAGAGAAAATACAGGTGGGTGTAGAAATTGATCGCTGCCAAATAAGGAAGAATAGTCTTTTATCTTCCTTTTTTGGCAGCGCCAATCGCTTACGCGGTTCCCACCTGTACACCACGCGGCACGACTACGCGGCCAAACCGTACCGAGGGAATGTCAAGTTACCCACCATTTGTACAATACTTCGACAATATGCTTGCAACTATTCTAATAATGACTCAAGCTGACATTCACCCCGTTCTTATCGTTTCTTCCTTGCTCAAGCAGCGGGAACGTTGCGCATGATAGTCGGTGAAAATCAGGCACGTATGTTTGTGTTTTTAGTATCCCCGCTCTGGGGAAAGGTCTCCTGCGGCTGAATCATAGTTTATCTATCCTGGACTTTCGTGAACACACTGGCTGTCTATTTGTTTCAGAAAAACTGAAAAATACTCTCCCCAATACTGTGGATACATGCACTGCTGTACTTGTTTGTGCCTTCGAAGTTTGTCCGAGAAACGGCGCCGAAAATGTGAGGATTTTGCTTTCACGTGCCGGTCCTAAATGGGACATGATCACCAAGTGATCGTCCCGGTAAAACACTTCCACCACAACGTCGCGAACAGGCAAACACCCCGACGATTGTACCGGGCCGCCAGCTTTCATATGAGCCAAAATGGATACGAGCAGGTACGCAAATTGCTCTCCTTCTTGCTATCATGTCTAAGGAAGATGTCGGACACGAGCTGTCTCAAGATATCGTCGACAATGCACCTGCTAATTTCGACCACCACGATCCCGACGCGGAATTTGGCGGTCATGAAGCACGAAAGAAAATGGAGAGGAACTTACTACGAAAACTCGATGCCAGACTGTCTATCTTAATTGTTATCTATATTCTCAACTACGTGAGTGGATTTGCCGTCCTTAGCTTAACTCCGCTCTAATATCTCATCCAGATCGACCGAAACAATGCATCGTATTTATTTTACGCGTTAACTGTCTCTATCCATAGCCATGCTTATACCTACTAGTGCAGCGAGGCTGCGAGGATTCGAGAAAGATCTAAAACTTGAAGGTCAGCAGTTTAACACGTTACTCTCGATTTTGTACGTATATTTCTCTAAATAAAGATTGAGATGACTGCTCACCGGATTTGACAGATATGTTGGATACATCATTATGCAGGTTCCATCGTAAGTGGATACTTCTCTGCTTCCATGTGCCCAAGAAGGCTTCATTTCCAACAGCAACATGTTTTTAAACCACATCGGAAAGCCCTCCATCTACCTTCCGGTTTGCATGATCATCTGGGGAACCATTTCCATCCTCACAGGCATCACCGTAAAGTACGTCCTCCAAAACATCGTCGATACTAACTGCGGTCTGAGGGTTTCGTTCTCCAGCTTTGTCGGGGCCTTAATGACTCGTTTCTTCCTCGGCTTCGTCGAAGCCGCGTTCTTCCCTGGTGCATTATTCTTGCTTTCAAAATGGTACCGACGCGACGAACTTGGCCTACGATCTGCCATGCTGTACTGCGGCAGTCTTCTGTCAAATGGATTTGGCGCCTTGATTGCTAGTGGTATTCTAAACGGCATGGAGGGCAAACTCGGGCATTCTGCCTGGAGGTAAACGAACTCGTACTGTTCCTGCCCTTGTGTACTACTGATTCGTTACACGAACCCGACAGATGGCTGTTTTACATTGAAGGCGCACTCACCGTTTTTTTCGCGGCTGTCGCGGTCTTTGTTCTTCCGGACTTCCCAGCAACCTCGATGTGGCTTTCTCCTCTGGAGCGTCGGCTTGCCGAAAAGAGACTTGAGGAAGATGTTGGCATTAGTGACAATGAGTCGACTAAATCTGCTGGTCATGCCCACGGTCTTGTTTTGGCCTTCAGAGACTGGAAAGTCTGGTGGCTAGCCTTCGCTCTGACGTCCATGGTTATTTCTCTCAGCTTCAATGCCTTCTTCCCGACACTTAGCAAGACTATGGGCTTTAACGATACCGTAACTTTACTGTTGTGTGCGCCGCCGTGGGTATTTGCTACGATCTGCGCGTTTGCAGTGACGAGGTTTGAGCGTCTTGATAATACCAAATTTAAAGATCCTCCTAATAATTTGATTTGTATAGGCATTCGGACGCGACCGGAGAACGGTTCTATCACATCGTCCTGCCTCTGTGTGTTGGCATCGTTGGATTTATTATAGCCATCTCGACAATGAACATAGCCGCTCGCTACATCTCACTGTACGTAGAACATGAGCCTCTGGCGCGAGAGTTGGACTAATCTCCTGCCGGATAGATTTTTAATGGCCTCATCTTACTGCGGTTTCGTGACCTTTTTCGCATGGATTAGCAATTCCATTTCTCGACCCCCAGCCAAACGTGCAGTGGCAATCGCATTCATCAACGCCTTCTCGCAGTTTGGAAATATTGCGGGCTCATACATTTGGCCGACGGCATGGGGTCCTTCGTACCGCAATTCGTATGCCATCTGCATTGCGACGAACGGGCTGGCGATCGTGATGTGTTATGTGTTCCGTTCGCACTTAATCCGGCTCAATAATAAGCTGGACGAGGAGGAAGAGGAAAATGGTAAGACAGAGAAGGGTTTCCGTTATATGGTGTAGAATTTATATGTAGCCGTATATTCGAAGGAGTAACGCGTCAACTGGCTTGTTACGTAATCATCTCATTGGACCTATTGCCGTCAACAGCCGAAGCCCGCTTTCCGTTTCTTCTCTTAGTCCGTAGCAAGTCCTCTTTCGTCTTTGATAACGAGCTCGAGTCAAACTCAGGGCTTCTTTATTTCGGTCTTTCTCTGTGTCCTAAGTCCAACTGCTTCGCATGCTATTTATTTCTCGGTTACCGTTCCGTGCCCTTCGCACGCGCCCTCGCGCAGACTGGACCGCAAACTTCAAGCGATTTAAAGGCGCAAACGCCAGTCCTGAGAAGAATGTATTTGTGCTCCCTCATCTCAGGCGAACGCGCACTGTCCTCTCAATCGTTGCAATTTCGTCCGGTGTAATTATATTTGGAATGGTAAGATGGAAATCCGGTTAAGTATTCTGCTGACGACGCTTGTGACTAGGCCAGTTTATTTGGACTGAACCCAGCTAGGCTTGACTCTTCGAACGAATTTCCACCGCCGAGTCCAGATGCCCCCAAAGCTATTCCGTTCTCTGAGGTCCAGAAACACAACACGAGGGGCAGCTGCTGGGTGATCATAGACGGACAAGTTTATGATGCGACCAGCATTGTTGACACTCACCCGGGTGGGACTGCTGTCTTGCTAAAAAATGCGGGAAAAGATGCAACGTGAACCATTCTTTCACTTCTCATTATCAAGACAACGCAGACTGATTTCGCGTACTGAAGAAAGGCATTCATCCCGATTCATCCACCAGGGACGTTGAGCAGCCTTCCCCCGGACGCGCATATTGGTCCTGTCGATCCTGCGACCCTCCCGAAAGAAGCGACGGAGCAGTCAGACGAAGAAAAGCGAATAGCTAGAGCGCGAGCTAGTCTACCTCCCCCCGAAGCGGCATTGAATCTTCAGGACATTGTGGTAGGTCTTAAATCTTCCCTTCAGCAGAGTTGAAAGATGTGATTCAAAGAGCCTTACTGAAAATATAATCATTGACAGAGATTTGCTGAGCAAGTTTTGACTTCAACGGCGTGGGCGTACTATCGCTCTGCTGGAGATGACAACTACAGTACGCTTTTCAGGAAGCAACAGATGTCTTTTCTACACTACATCGTCTATCGTAGCATTCTATGAAAACTCTGCGGTCTTCAAGCGATTCTGGTTCCGACCTCGTGTGTGCGCCTGAATGCTATTCTCAGACCTTTCCTGCCTAATAAATTCACCAGTCTCAACAAAGTCTCCCAAATTTCTACTGCGACGTCCATTATCGGACAACATTGTTCTTTGCCTATTTCCATTGCACCTGCTGCCCTCGCTCGCCTAGGACACCCGGATGGAGAGATGAATCTTGTTAGAGCAGCTGCATCAGAGCAGATTGCCATGGGTGTGAGTGGCTTCTTTGTTCTGGCCATTGGGCAAAATTTCGAAGCATTGCCATTCTTTAAAGATGTCGATAAATGCGAGCTGCTCGATCGACGAAGTTATGTCGGCACGGGCACATAATGACCAACCAGTGTTTTTTCAGGTATAGTCAGAACATCTCTTACTTTGTTCTTGTAGAAAAGGGCATTTTCGATTCGATGAATTCAGATTTATATGAATCGCGACCGCACAGCATCGGAAGCACTCATCAAACGTGTCGAGACTGAAGGATTCAAAGCCATTATCCTTACGGTCGACTCTGCCGTTCCTGGGAAAAGGGAGCTTGATCAACGAGCTAAGGGCGATTTTTCTGTTAATCAGTTTGTACATACTTCTACATGCTTCCTTTGCTTACTTTAATCATCGCACAGGGACCTTCGAATGGCAAGTCTCAGAATGGCTCGGATCTCGGCGTAGCGCATGTGAGTTGGTTGTGGTTTATTGCTGCAACATGGCTTGAAGGTTTTATGTCAGGCAATTTCTGGATATCAAGATCCAGACGTCTGCTGTAAGCACAGACAAGCTACTCGTCAGTCTTCAGGTAATCTAATTTTTTTTCCTCTGATCAGGGGACGATATTCCTTGGATTCAAGGCTTGACAAAACTCCCAATCATCATCAAAGGGATCCAATGTGTCGAGGTCTCCAAAACAAACCCTAATTCTTACTTTCAAGAAACTGAGCGAATTCTGACAGGACGCGGAGAAAGCGTTCAATTTTGGCGTGCACGGTATTATTATCTCGAACCACGGTGGAAGAAGCCTCGATTTGTGCGTTTATTTCATACTTTCGCCTTTCCTCTGCATTTACTTACTTTCTAACTAGTGCACCCGCTCCGATGACGGTTCTTTATGAGCTTCACCAACAAAGACCCGACATCATCAAGAACAACGAGGTTTATATAGATGGTGGGATCACGCGAGGTTCCGACGTCCTCAAGGCTTTATGTCTGGGTGCACGTGGCGTTGGTTTGGGCAGGGCCTTCCTCTACGCGAATGGTGCGTGGGGTGAAGCCGGTGTGCGACGAGTAGTCCAGAGTGAGTATCTGACCTCTTCTTATTGGTCATGCTAACTGAAGGGCTTTGGCGAGGCAGTTATGCGGGAAGAAATCGAAACGGGAATGCGACTTCTCGGTGTTACAAGCATCGATCAACTGAACCCAAATCTTGTTCGCTACGTTGATAGACCGCCAACCTCTCGATTATAGCAGATTGGTTTGTCTTTTGTATGTGTATGGCAATGTCGAAGAATGCGTTAAACACAAGGCGATGATACTATGAGCTCAGATATCGTTATGACGTAAGATAGCAATAGGATTTGGTCACGCACAAGTACAGAAATAACAAAGTAAAAACAATGACAGCTTCCCAGTAAGCTGAGGGTATCAGATGTACGCGACAGTCATGTTCCACCCACGCTTGAGCGTAAAGCCATCCAAAGCTTCCTTCGCCATGGAAGCTAGTTCTGGAGAATCGTAAATGACCTGAGCCATTTTAACTTTTTGACCTGCCGCATTTGGAGTGGGTGACTGCGCGACATGAGTTGAAAGAAAACCTTGATACCTACTAAATGTTTAGTAACCACGTAGCAGAGAACATGAATGTACTTACTGTTGGAATAACACGTCCAAAACATCTTCTGTAACTTCCATCGGTAGATTCGTACCTAAGCTAAGGTTAGGACAGAAGGATAAAACGGATAAAACGCATACATAGCAGTCGCGCCGAGGGCTGTTGTTGTACAGGAGGTACAACTGTTTCAAAAGGCAGTGAGTTGGTGCACATAATGTACAACACGTCAGAATATAAATACCAGTTTGTCCTGGTCCTTGAGCCCCTGAATCATCATCATCTTCTAGTTCCATCTCTTCCCCATCCTCCTCTCCACTCGGCTTCTCACGCTTCAATTGGCGCGTGCCATCTACCATTTCTTCATCGTCCTCCCTGCTCCGCTTTTCAGTACTTGGTGCGCCGTTCAAAAGTGATCCGTTTTTCAGGCTTGCACGGGCGCTGACGGGATTCGGAGGAACAAACTCGGGGTCTTCTCTACGAAGCACAGCGTACGACTTGGTTTTAGCATAGTGAATATGCTACAGGTATAAAGTTGGTCAAGGAGTCCCGAGCAAAATCGGCCGGAGACTACGCACTAACGGTTTGTCGTAAAACACCATTCCTTCGCAAGCTCGCATCGCAGCAGTAGCTTCGGCGAGATCAGCAAAGACGAGAAATGCTTGCCCTTTCATTTTCTTCCCCTTCTGAGCTACGACGTCTATAACTCTGCCATAGGTCATAAACAAAGCGAAGAGTTGGGAACGAAGCTCGTCCTTGTTGATTTTGTCATTAAGGTTGTTGATGTACAGCGATGGGTTTGGTGCTATTGAGCCAGACATGTCCGTAGCGGCGAAGGGACGAGCGGCAGCTTCAAGTCATGCACTACCGAGTCCAGACTGCAAATCCGATTCCCACGATATAATTACTGTTTTGTCGCGTCGTCTTCTGCAAACGCGGTAGGCTTTTTTTTGTTCGGTCCTCCTTGCCCTCGAACGTGCGTGTCTTCCTACTCTTTTTCGTGTTTGGATATTGCCAGACTCACCTCATTTTCATGTTGAAAAGAGACGCGAAGTTTTTCGCGCTAGACGTCAATTAGGTCGTGTCGTGTATGGCATGATTTTTGTTTTTGTTTTCAAACTCCCCAACCAACTCTTTTTTTGACAGCGACTGGCCGCACAACACTCCGGGAACCATCTCGTGGCATCCTGAATATTCAATCGCCCAGCAATGAATATCGAACGCTCCCCAGAATGGCTGCCTACATTTCTTGTCCCGTTCTTCAGTCTCTCCTACCCTACGAACCCACCGGCTGAGCCGGATTCATTTGCGACTTCTTACTACTACTCGACTGGACTTCTAGACGGATGTTTTGTCGTAACAGCCATTGCCGTGATGGCAATCCTGCGCGATGTCGCTAGGGTATTCATCATGGAGCCATTCGCACATTGGTTCCTGACACGAAGGACATCGTTCCAGTCGGCAAAAGAGGTATCGAGCGGGTCCTTAGAAGGCGTCTCAAATGGCAACGGGCACGTGTCGACAGTTGAAAAAAGCGATGCCGCGCGTAAAAGGAGACGAGAGGAACGGGCAACCAGGAGGAGCGTGCTTCGCTTTGCTGAACAAGGCTGGTCAATGATCTATTACACCCTTCAATGGAGTTTTGGCTTGGTACGCCCGTTACGTTGACAAAAATTCTGACTCGTGCTGATAGTTCTCTAGTATATTCATTGCAACCTTCCAACCTCACCTTTTGTTCCTTCAAAACTTTGGCTAGATTACCCCCATATTCCCCTTGCCGAACCTTTGAAGTGCTACTATCTGATACAGACGGCATTCTACATACATCAGGTACTTATTCTGAATGCTGAGGCACGACGCAAGGATCACTATCAGATGATGTTCCACCATGTCATAACTATTGCTCTCATGGTTTTATCTTATATCTACAACCTTCACCGAGTCGGTTGTTTGATTATGGTTCTGATGGATTACTGTGACATATTCCTCCCGGCACGTCTCTATTTTGTCTTTTTATTGACCTTCTGCTAACTCTCTTCTTCTGTTAGCTGGCTAAAATGTTCCGCTACTTGACTATTCCTACGCTTTGTGACGCAACCTTTACGTGGTTCCTGGTTTCATGGTTCATTACTCGACACGTCCTGTTTATTTATGTCATCAAGTCAACGTATTCTGATGCCCCAAAACTGATGACCCTCGATTGGGCTCCTGAACATGGCCACTTCGTGACATACGAAGCTCTCATGGGTTTCGTCATTCTGTTGATTTTCTTACAAGTGAGCCTTGACTTTCTTAGTAGGATTTATTCTAACGTGAATTCCCAATTAGTTCATCCAGATAATATGGTTTGGCATGATCTGTAGAGTGGCGTGGCGTGTGATTAGCGGCAAAGGTGCGGAGGACACTCGAAGTGATGATGAAGAGTACGTCGTCACCTTTTGCTCTGTTTAGCACACTCTGACTGTTGTCCTTGAAATTAGCGATGTGAACTCGCATATCGAGGATACCACAGAAACCCCGGTGCGCGCTCACTCTGACCTAAAAAAGCGGCGCTGAGTGGACTATTTACTGCAACGATCAATGACGATTATATACCCGTAGCGATCTATGACGGATTCTTACTCAGTATCTGTAAGGTGAAAATGGAAAGGCGGCTTGTGCTACTGTGCTGCAGTGCTATCCGATATGAAGAAAAAAAAATCAAATTCCACTCGAAGACAAATTACTACGACTGGCTAATGCATCCAAACATCACTATTTCCTCCTTTGGCTACCGAGTTTCTCCAGTACTCAACGCCATGTATCGTTCTCAACGTATGTTCCACCGGCCGGGGTCGTCAGTTGCATGTTGGGATCCGACTCCCAAGTGACAGCGCCGTTGTTTTTGCGAATGTACTTGTATTCGATAGCAGTACTCACTGGCAGATTGATAGTCACTAAATTAGATGTTCGGTAAGCTTGTCTGAATACAGTAAACTAGTCGAGACAGTACCGCTCCAGGTTGGATAGTTATCGGCGTTTAACGCAATGGCGTTATCTGGAGACCAATTTTGCAGTGCGTCGACTGAGCCAGTGATATAAATATTTTCTGAAAATATAGTTTGGCCACATTGTTGTAAACATGAAATGAGACCGACAGGACAAACCTCCGTAAACAGTGGTTGCCTGTACGTTGAAGGTAACTGCCACTGTGTTGCCCGAGCCGCTGGACCCACCCGTTGAGCACGTCGAAGAGACCGTCAACCCTACCGCGCCCCAGCTCGCCGGAATGAAACCAGCTCGCGACTGAAAGCATGTCAGCGCAGCCGCGTAACTCCACGTCAAGTTGTCCGCGCTTAATGGAGTGCCGTCGCTCTTTGAATATTGCTCTGACAGTCCACCAGTGCTTGGCGTATAATTAGCAACGACAGCAACAAAGCCGTCGGCGAAGTCCTTGACAGCGGAGACGAGAGAAGTAAAAGTAGAAGAGAAGGAAGCATACGTGCCGACGGCTATGTTAGATTGGAACTGTGCAAAAAAAGGTTGGGAAAGGGATGTAACGTTTAGAGAGCCTTGCGTGTTCCAGACAGTGATTGCATCGTAGAGCTGCTCAGCGACGGCAAGTGTCGTGAGATACCAGGGCTGAAAGCATGGATGTTTAGAAATATGTAACCGAAGGAGACGTTGACAGGGTTCACATTGCCATTGTAGTAGCTATCTTCTGGGTATCGGCCAGTCGCAACAGCCTCGTTAGACGCTATACCAGAGTTAATTGGATAAACACTCCTGAAGGCATTGACGTAAGCCAGTAAATTTGCGAGAGCTTTGTCTGAACAAGGTTGTAATGTCACTGCATCGCAACCAGCCGAGGCGTCGAAGGTATGGACGGAGGTCAAGATTGTATTGGCATCTTTGCCGGACCGTCCCCCACCGGTGTTCGCGGTCATGTAACTCCCTCCAGAGTTCCAGTAAGACTATTGAGTGCGAAACGATCAACGAGTTTCCGCTAAAAGTCGATAATCTACCTGGCATACCTGCATGAAGCACAGAATATTGGCTGCCTGATCAGTATAGCCCGAGACAACACTCGTTTGACCTAGAGTTGTGGCTAATGCGGCGCCTTCACGAAGAGACCGGTGTTGAACAGCAGATGTAAAGAAGGATGATGAAGAAACTTCTTCCCACAAATCGAAACTGTCACTCGATATCAGACTTGAACAACAAAATAAAAAGTGACTTGTTCGTACGTAGTCTGATTCCAATTTTGAGAGACGTAGTCCAGGTCAAGTTTGATTACTGGCCAAAGTGTATTCGAAACATAAGACGAGTTTCCATCTGAAATTAGCCAATTGGCGTATGTGATGAGAGCAGTCGCGCGCAAAGCTGGCCCATCTGTTTTTTTCGATTTCAATCTCATTAATAAAAATAAAATTCAAACCAGGTCTGTGATTCGTCAGAAATTCACTCGCCCCTCTGAGGTCGGCCCCATGCTCCGGTAAAAGCAGTCTCATCTATATTAAACTTCGGTTCGCCAAGACCGCCCGTAGACACAGATCCAGATGGGTTGGACACTTGTTGCAGAATGCTCTCGGCAGAGACGAAGTCGTCGATCAAGCTTTTGAGGGACGTGTCCGATCCCTGCGTAAATTGGTCGATCAGGGTTTTGAAAACAAGGGAAGAGTCACGCGTCCAAGTGTAGAGATAATCTGGGTTAGAGGTGCTAGGAGACGCGATGACGATTCCAGCCTTCGTGCCTTGCGTATTAGAACCCGAGGGGCCGATGTTGGCAAGGATGTTAGCCTTTGCAATCGGAGACTCGGTCGAGATAAAACTGTCGACCGAAGACTGCGCCAACGAGATCCTCAAAAGCTGAGTCGCAAGTAGTACTAAAAATAGTGAAAGCATAGCTTAGAATGCGACCACTGGATGCTTGTCTGGGTCCTGCGCAGAGCAGACTTTATACGCAAGCTGATGAGCTAGCTGTCAACAACGCATGGAAAACACATGAAAAAGTATGGAATTGAACGTTTCTCGGGGCCGAGCTGTGCGACGAGTTCGAGCGAATAATTTTAAACGGGTACGCACATGCCACATATGAGGGAAGCACTTTGGTATTGGACACATGAGCAAAATGTCAATTATATCCCCGACTAGCCCGACCATCAATAATCAAATCGCACGTTGCTTCGGGAAAAGTGCTGCTCTCGAAGAAATGAAGCGCCGTTCACTGATTGTCCCTGAGAAATTTGGTACAGTGGGGTTGATGCTCGCTGTGGTAAGTTTACAAGTGAATGGAAGAGTCGCGTGGTTCCGGTGAGTGTGGCTGTGCCGTATGATCGTCGTTGCAAGCGAGCATTTGCAATTGAACTTTCGAATCAGTCTCAAATTCTTTCTATAATTTCGTGCTGAGCTCAGGAAACGCGTGCGCCATATGTGCCAGCGACGGCTCGACGTGACATTTGCAGGCTAAACCACTCGATAATCTATTTTTGAAGGTGCAGGGGAAACCGAAGTTGTCCTAGGTACCGATTCAGGATCGCCTGAACCTCCGCCATTTAGTTTCCGACCAGCTTCTTTCTCGTCAGACACTCTCGCCAGCTTCCGTTCACGCCACGTCATGAAATGAGCAAGCCCTAGGGCAACACCTCCGACTACCTCCAGTATACCAGTGAAGACGATGAGGTTATGGAAATTATGTTGAGTTAATTTGGGGACAAAGGCTCCGGCGGTGGGAGTCCCGACTAAAGTTGCTATGGCTATAAATATATAGATGGAGCCTACAGGGGAGTTAGCCAAATATTATTCAGACCGTGGTCCCGTTCAGGCCTAAAGCTTACCAAGCCTTGCACCAAATTTATCTATTGGCGATCTTGAAGCCACATATACAGGGAGTAAACTGACAAAACCACCTTTCAAGAGGGTCAGCTAAGCTATGGGTGTTAAGCTATTTTGTTTATGCTCTTACCAGAAAAGAGGCCGTACAAGGCGCTAAAAGCAATAATTGGCCCGCTAGTTGCGAAAGGTAGCCATAAAACAAGGACGAATAAAGCTGACAAGAGTGTACATGGGATTAATACCTGGAGCCTGCGTGAATGTCAGTGAGTTATATACCTTTACCTATTTGCTTTATAACTCACACTCCAAATCTGTCAGCCAGCAGACCAGGAATAATTCGAGCAGGAATTCCGAGGGCATTGATAATTGCCAAAAGATATTGGGATATTCGAGGATCAACGCCATGCAAGTTGGCGTAGAGTTGTATGTAGAAATAAGGGATAAACAAGGCGTAGAAATATCTAGAAAATATGATTCAGTTATTACCGAGCAGCAAAAGTTTGCGGACACTCACAAGAAAGAACCGAATGCGGCTAAAACGTATTGAGGATCTTGGAACCCATCCAAGTCAATTATGCCTTTGAAGGCGATTTTTCGTTTCAGAGGAAGCCGTGTTTTTACGGTCAAGCAAGCCAATGAAAGACCTCCCAACGCCGTAAATCCTGTAATCCTGACCGCCCACGCGAAGCCCACACGTACTATCAGTTGCTGGAGCATTATCGGAAATACGACTCCTCCTGCGGAAGAGCCGGCACCGACAATACCCATAACTAGAGCGCGCCGTCGACGAAACCATTGCCCGAGAATGGCAAGGCATGGTGTGAATCTGCGTCACGTTATTATTATTATCGAAGGGCACAAAAAGGAAAAGACGGCGACCAACATCAAAGAGATTCCGATGCCAAACATCAAGCCTTGAACTAGAAAGAACTGGTAAAGCTCCTTGCAGAATGGAATGATCATGATAGAGAGGACCAGTATCACTGTTCCTGCTGGCAGTAGTATCTTTTTTGTTCAGCGACGTACAAAATATCAGCAAAACATTTCTCGGTAAATGATATGAAAGACGAGCATACTCTTGTTCCAAATGCATCAAATATTCTTCCTGCTATGGGACCCAAACCGTAAAGCAGAAAGAGCTCAAATGCACCTATAATCGAAATAGTAGAAGACGACGATTCAGGCAACAGATGTGTCGTATAATAGTCCTGAAATGTTCCCTAGGGACGAACAAAATTCAGACTGGAAGACCCAGAAAACGAAAAAAAAATCCATACATAAGAGTTGACAATGCCAAAAGACGAGAACATAGCGAGAGTGCACCCGAAGACGACCAGCCATGCCTGTCTCCCGCCGTCCGGAATGTCCGACTCTAGTTCTATTCGGTCTGAAATTGTGACCTCACGTTTGCCAGCAGCGAGCGCGCCGACTGAGGCAACTTCAAGGTCCGTGAAAAAATTCGTTATCCGCTGCCTTCTTTCTCCGCTGCGTTGCATATCAAGGGGCACTCGCTCACGAGGATGTGATGAACAGTGGTCAGCTAATGGAACGGGATTATATACCACCACTGTAGCAATCCTTTACAAATCAGCGAATTATCTTGCATGATGTCGTGACGAAGCGATGTTCCATGAGTATTCCGAAACTTCACAATAAGCCGGAAGGATGGAATCATCATAACATAAAGAGGCAACGGCCACTTGAGACAACGCCGCATCAATTCTTTGTCAGGATTGATCGGAATTAGTCAGATTTAGTCAGCGCTGACTAAAATGCGCATTTTAGTCATCCATCAGATCCATCAAATTCCCTTCCTCCCTCCAAAAGCGGCAACTCTGCAGATCATAAATGCACATCTAAAAGCGGCAACACTGCAAATCAGAGAATACAGTCTCAAAGCGGCAACAACAGCCCAAATAAACCCCTAAATGGCAATCTTCTACAGCACTAAAATATACAGCTTCAAAGTAAACCTCATTCATGCAATAATTAAATAATCTCCAAGCTGCTATTTAACCTTGAAATGTTTAAACTGTTATCTTACAGGTGGCACCAAAAGTGGTGACATTTCCCCCAAAAGGGAAGGTGATTCACATCTGCTTGCGAGACACGCACACTGTCGCAATCCAGTTACACACGCTAAATACATCCACAAAAATGCTTGAGCTCCAGAAAAGTTGTGTCATGCATATAGCAAGCAAACATGCTGGAGAAAAAGCACCCAGGATGGCAGATGTGAATTGCTTTCCTTTTCGGATGGTGCTTCAACACTTTTTGGCACCACCTGTGTATTTAAAAGAGAACAGCACTTCCTCTTTCAGGAATTGCCTATAATATTATAAGCAGCAACCCCACAGAGTTGTCCACCCCCAGAGAGTCCATGAACCCAGAGAGTCCCAGGCGAAGCCTGGGACTCTCGGCTGGTTATGGTAATATTTTGATGCGACTTGGACGGCCCAGCTGAAACGCAAACGCAAATATCCATTGCTTAGTCCTCGTAGTAGCCTGAAGGACTCTAGATAAGTTCTGTTCGAAATCCTTCAGGTAGCTCGATTTACGATTTTGACAAGGGACCCAAATGATACACGTCGACCACGGATCATTGCGACATATGCTGTGCAAACTGCGTTTACGCCGCTCAACACAGGACCGATATGCCGTCTGCTAATGCAGGTAATTTCGGAAGGTCCGCGAAGCTGCCTTTCAGATTTATCCTAGCAGCCCTTACCGGACTCGCTGATCCTGCAGCGCCGTTCTTGGATTACTTCAGTCACTGCAATCACCACACAGAAGCAGGCACTCTCGCGCTTGTAATTTAAGCTCAAGTATGTGAATTTAATTCTATGAAAATATGAAAATTCTTTCTTTACTTCTCTTCTTCTCCTCGACAAACATAGACGAGGCTATCGTATAACAGTGGACGCCATAAGTAGCACAAGAAACTTTGCTTACACAGCCAAACGTCGCAACAATCGTCCACACACCCCTACATTGTACAACAGCAGCCGCACATGGCCTTTTTAAAGCTGTGAGACGTTGGTGACAGGCCAGGTGCTGTAGACGCAGATTCAGGTTCAGAAACAATGTTGAAAGCGGGATCGAATCAGTTGAGATGAGCTACAGAACGGAAACGAAGTGCTTACTATTGGCCATCTGCTCTCCGGTAGCCGTACTTGCGGATAAACGCGTCGAGCTCTTTCGGACCCCGAGAGCCATAGGGATATTGGAGGGGCCTTGGTGACGGACCGTTCTTCCCATCTATCCAGTGGAGGATAGGCGTGAAGATCTACGCACGCCATAATTGAGCGCTCAATTCCACCACATCTCATTCGTACCACTCACTTTCCACGCAACATCCAACTCGTCATCTCGGACAAAGTTCGAGTGATCGCCCTTGAATGAGTCGAGGATGAGGCTCTCGTACGCTTCGGGAATCTTCGAGTCCGTGAAGCGGCGCTTGTACGTCAAATCCATCTCGATCGGTACCGTACGCGTGGATAGTCCAGGCGTCTTCGTATTGAGCTTGAGGTAGATCGACTCCGTGGGCTGGATGCGGATGACGAGCTCATTGCGCGAGATATCCTTGAAAATACCTTGCGTCACATCTTTGTACTGGACGCGGATCTCGACCTTCGCTTCGTTGAGCGCTATCCGAAAAAGAGATTAACATGATTTATGCTCAGAAGGCTGGATCTGTACCTTTTCCGGCTTTGAGAATAAAAGGCACGCCCTCCCACCGCGGGTTGTTAATCCAAAGCGTCGTAGCGGCGAACGTCGGGCAAACAGAATTATGCGGGACAGTATCGTCGTCGAGGTACCCAGGCTTCCCTTTCGCAGCAACGTACTGGCCCAACAATGTATCCTCACGCGCGATGGGCGGGATTGCTCGGAGGACCTTCACCTTTAATTTCGGCAGTGACGAGATGACGTTATTACCCCAGACAGATTAGATTAGATAAAGGTAGATTACGCACCTTCTCATCACGGATATCCTCGGCAGAAAATGATACTGGACGTTCCATGGTGAGGATGCTTAATACCTGCAGCAGATCTGACAAGAATGATTAAATGGATGTAGATATAGAGATATGGAAGCCAGCGTACGGTTCTGTTGAATATCACGAATGACACCAAACTCATCGAAATAACCCCCTCGCCCCTCGGTACCAAATGGCTCCTTGAATGTTATCTGCACATTGCTGATGGAGTTCTTGTCCCACCCGGACGAAAAAGCAACATTTGCAAAGCGCAGCACGAGCATATTCTTAACCATTTCCTTTCCGAGGTAATGGTCGATACGGAACGTCTCGTCTTCCGTCCAATGCTGCTTGAGAGCACCGAGGAGCTCGCGGCAAGACTGTGAATCCTTTCCGAACGGCTTCTCGACAATAATCCTGTTTACGCCAGACGCATAGCAGTTCTCGCGGAGGTGCTTCGCAACGGGTATAAACACGCTCGGCGGTAGCGCGAGGTAGAAGACGCGATTACGGTCCTTAGTTTGATATTTGCTCTCAATCTCCTCAAGGTGCTTGTTAAGGGCCTCGAACGCAGCGGGTTCCTCGTACGAGCCCGAGATGTACGTCGAAAATTTCTTAAATTCTTCGATTTTGGCAGAGACCTCTGGGTCATCGTCGGAGTTCTTGATGTAGGACGTCGCGCGCTTGTGGAACTCGGTCTCGTCCATCTTGGTGCGGGCATAGCCGACTATATGCACATCATTCGGGAGGTAACCCATCCGGTAGAGTCCAAAGAGGGCGGGGAACGTCTGCGATTGCGCGATAACGCCGTGGGGGGTGAGGAAGCGCGGTCAGCTTGCTATCTACATGGGTGTGTATGCGTGTCGCAACTCTGCAGCCGCTGCACGAAGAGGGAACTGGGATACACACCTTCTTCTTTGCGAGGTCTCCAGATGCACCAAGAACTGTTAGAGAACATCGTAGTCGGCTGTCAGTGGGCTAACACTGTCGGACTCCTCAGGAGGCGCGATGACGGACCGATGATGATTGTGTCATCCTTGAGTTCCTGGTGAGAGGCCTCCATGGCAGGTATGCTACCAGTTTTCGCAGACATTGGGCTTGAATTATGAGTGCGTACGTCTTATAATGGGGCTGGAGAGAGTGCGAGGAAAGGGGAGAGCGCGGGAAGTGTGAGAAGGAGAGAGAGAGCTGAACTGGAGTTCGCTGAGTGAGCGTGTCGTCTCGGTGACACAATGGTCGGAGTAAGCTCACCGGCCCGGCTAATGCCTGTCTTCGGGCATAACGCGTTCGGCATCATCCCACAATGTTGAGAACTTATATACGCAGTCGACGATAACGGGTAATGCAGGTCATAATACAGATGATAGTAGCAGTATAACAGAAAACAGTATCCATCCTACGAAAATGTTATGATATACTACAGCCGCTCGAAAACCACCTAGGGAGAATAGTACACTTAGCAACTTTGTAAACCATACACTCTGTCGTCAAGACCAACAGTGCTCACCAATTGCTGTTCAGTTGCTCGATCCAATGCACAACCAGGCGGAGCCGGCCCCGCGCAGATTTGATAACCAGTAGCTTCGCCTTCTCATGGTCGTCTATTGGCAGCACCTGGGAAATTCCGCCAAACCCATCCGCCCAATGAGAGTTGAGTATGAGTGCACGAGATGAGTGTTACACACCTGTGCCATCCAGAAGCTGAAAATGCTCGTATCTGTCGGCATAGGACCGAACGTATTGTTCAACCGCTGCACTACCCACGGCGCCGTCCCGTTTCGTAGTTGCTCTATGAAAGCGTGGCAGATCGCGATCAGCTCTTCAGTAGTGGGTTGCAATGGGAGAGCTGCTGGTGGCGAAGGATATGTATTTGACGAAGACGAAGCTTCAGTCTGATTGTTGAGCTGGGCAGCAAGCATAGAGGCAATTTCACGCTCTGCCTCGTCCTCGAGCTCTACAGGTATATCGTCGACCCTCAGATCATTTTCAGCTGATTTCTTCTTCTTTTAAACACAAAAAGGAAGTACCTTTCAACTCGTCCAACCATATATCCATCCAATGTGCCTGTCTCCAGTATTCGGAATCGATGGGTTCCCCAAGTCTCGACCATACTTCGCCCGTCGGGCAGCATCTGGACACTCCTGATCTCGAGCATTGTCCCATAACCATTTCCAACCGATCCGACGGTTCGTGGAGGCATAGTTATACCAAAACAAGGTGTGGGGGACTCGAGGCACCGTCGCAACATTAATCGATAACTAACGAAGAAAAAACGTGTCCAGGTCAGGACATAAGATCGAAAGCCTATTCGCGGAGCTCTGGGAATTCAGGAAGTCTTTTGATCTTGAAGGAAGGACTTTCCCCATATTTGAGAAAGCTCGTGGTGGGAACAAGAAGAAGTAGACGTATGCACTCACCGGGGTTCGTAAAAATGAAGAAGAGTTGGCATTCCTGGGAAGGACAATTGAAAAACAAATATTGGCGTATCAAGGCGACTATCCCGCTCTTCTTCCTCTATCGCTTGTCCCCTCTCTCTATATATTTCTGGGAAAGCCTTCAATACTTATGACATTAATCAAATTCGTCAGAGGGAAAACAATTAAACGACGAGTATCTAACTTACAAATCGCCAGAATAACCTTGTTATATGAATGATCTTGAAAATAGGAAAATGGGGGCATGGTTTGTCTACAGAGAGGACATTTTGAACCGTGATCGAGCGAACGTTGAAGACATTTTGCGCAAAATGTCTGAAGTAAATTCGAGTTTTTCGTAAAAAAAAACATGTTATAAAAAAGGCGCATGAAAAAAAGCGTACATGTTGGCAGGGCGTCGTCACAGGTTGAAATAACAGCAGAAAGCAAATTTCGCAGGTTAAACTTTCCGTCAGTTCCTTATGGAACCGTTCTTCGAGCTCCTCTTGAGTTGTGAGCATCGACCGCAAGCGCTGCTGGTGATGCAGTCCGTCTGATTGTTCTTCCCTCCGTAGTCGCTTACGAGGGGACATCGATCTACTGCTTCGCCGACGTTCGGACGCAGGTTCGGACGTTGACATCTGTCGCGCGACCGATCTCTCCTCTTGAGATACATGCGCCGATTCATTGACCTTCTCATCCTCTTCATCCGTTCCGTTGTCACTTCCTTCTCTCCGAAGCAAGTCTTCACTATCTTCTAAACACGCCTCCGCTTTCTCCAGCACGTCCAACACGCGTCCAATCGACACATCTATCCGAGGCTCAGGGACTGTAACGCGGACTGGTTCTACGACGCCTGGATGCACTAGCGGGGGATAGTATGTGACCGTAGACTCTGGGTGGATACTAGGGGCTGGTACATGCTGGCGCGCATTTGGTTGACAGGTGGGAAGCGGACATGTGGGAACGATAGGGACAGATGAAGAGGCGTCCTGGGGCAGAGGACGAGCGGAACGAATGCGGGAAGACGATAGTATAGACGCCAGGGGTAAAGAGACCGCAGAGGACCTAGAAGAGGAGGACGCGAGGTCTGGGGAAACACTTCGGACATGTTTCGCGCAAACTGTATGACCGCAATGGAGGGTCGTCGGGGCAATGAGGAGCCCGGGGGGTGAGCAGGCGGGACAGTAAAGGAGAGGCGCGTACGTGCTGACGGGGTCGCACTGAGAGCCCGGTGTGTCGATGTCGGGCATGGGAGTTGAAGGGAGCGAGCTGGGGGCTATGTGAGTCAAGAGCCTGCGGGAAGACGTTCGGGAGGACTGGGAAAGAGGCTGGGGGTATACATGTTGGCGATCGCGGCGCTCAGCATCGTGTAACCAGCACTGAATCTCCGAGTCGATTCCCGACCTCGCCAGTTCATCATCGACGCTCCTTTCGGCACTTGCCGCTTTCCCGCCCTCACGTCCGGCGCTCGACACCACCGTCTCCTTGGTGTCGCCATTGTCGACGTCGCGCTTGTCGTTGGCCCCGTCGCTTTCCTTGCGGGTCATCGTCGGTCCAGTGATAGATATGGAACCTGGACGACGACAACAGAAACGACGATCGGCTTCATTAAGGCCAGTGAATGCAGAGGGCTACAGATCGGCGTCACACGTGAATGACATAAGTCAGGCTCTTCATCATCACCTTTTTGCGTCTTTTTCGCGCGTTCATACGGTTGCGGTCGTGCGTTTCTGATAAAAAAGCATATGCAAGGCAGTTTAAAATTCTCGGAGGCGTCGTTTACATTTATATTTCTTTTACGTTCTTAGAACTCAGCAGTATTCCTCAAATCCCATTTCGGAAGGCGAGCAACTCCGTTTGGGTTTGCATTGGCAACCATGAACTCTTGACAGATGCAACAGACATGTACATTTTGCGAGTCACATCAGCGAACAAATAGTTTTGTAACTTCTATGTAAACGTCACCTCCATAGCCACGGTTGATCACACGCTAGCATTGACGTAAGTGCTGTAAAGCGCCGAACAAGCGCCGAGTGCAAGCCGACTGACCACTGGCAGCGTCCCGCCGTCGCCGCCGAGCGACGCTGAGCTCACGGCTGTCCATCATGGCGACGAGATCTCGCCACTCAAGGACAGTGACATCTCCGTCCTCGTCACCACCTCTGTCTCCGACGCGCTCGAGCTCCTCTTTCTCTGGAATATCGCCCGTCGTGTCCCACCTGCAGCCTCTCAAGCCCCAGATTCCCGGTGTCCCAAGACGGTTGCTTGTACCTACCAGCTCGACGGAGCGTGCCACGCCATACGCTCCTGTACGGCCAGTCAAGGGGAAGTCAAGCAATGTGAAGTTAGGGAGGTCGCAATCCGAATTGGTATCCCCTGACTCGCAATCGAAGGACGAACGACGCTGGTTTAACACTAACTATCGGTACGAGGTCGCTGAAGAGGATGTACAGCTGTCAGGATATCAAATATATGCAGTGGAGAAATGGTGTGCACGTTTTGCATCGCTTTTCTATTCGCGCCTTTAAGTTGCGGTCCTGTAGGATTGTGGAACGGACGAGGACAACTACCTTGCTCGCTGTATATACCGGGGACTTAAATGACAAGGTAAATCGATCATTTCAATGACATGATATTCGAGAAACGCTCAGGTCAACTAATGGGCTCGATAGATCACCGTCACCGCACTTGCACCTGCTTCTACGCTTTCGAGCACTGAGGCTCACCAAGAATGGGAGAAGGTCATACACGACCTGCGCAAAGATGGTGCTCGACCTCGTGAGGTGCGCATTGCTCAAGCTCACAGACGCGTTATTTTACTAAATCACTTGTGTATCACGTAGACAAGCAAAGGCGTCATCATGGTCACTTCTCTTGCCAATTTTCGATCCGACTACACCGTCGTGCTTATCCCAGATGGAGACTTTATCAAACATCGCGAGCAACTCTATGTGAATATCAATTTATTGAGAATGGGGTGTAGTGGACGAAGCGCCCTCACACTCCAAGAAACCAGGTCAGATACTTGTCTGCCTAGCGATAACCTTGGTCGCATTCTAAGTGCATATTCCCTCAGTGACACGACGAAGGACCGTTTTATCAGTATGTATCAGTTCGGTGACGCAATTCGGCCTCAAGAACGCTTTAGACAGACCGTTTTGGAACTTGTCAAGCTGATCCAGTGTGGACTTTCTCTATTCGACATGTTTCCCAGTAGTCTTGAGGAGCAGAATGGTCTCCTTTGTGACGTTACCGTAGATGGTATTCAGAAATGGGTCACTGAGGTTGGAGAGCCGTACATGAAGGTTGAGGTGAATACTTATTGGTTTCGAATCTCTGGAAAACATGATCTTATTGTCTTGTAGCCTATGGAAAGAGTTGCGGATCCTTCGACTGTATCAGCTCTGATTAGCCTGGTTCTCTCCATGCGCAACAAGCTCAGCGTAATCGGCTACCAAGCAATACCGAAAGATCCCTTCATTTACTCTCGTCGTTTTACCCGCTCCCTCGCTTCTTTCGTGAACCAACGCCTCATCCAGACCCCAGCTGCAGCGCCCTCCACTGGTCCTACGATATGCTACCACGCGTACCTCAACCTCACGCTCATCAAGCGCATCGACATGGCTTATGAAAAATACCGTTCCTCTGACGCATACAAGTTGCATCGCGTCGTGCTCAATAAATTAGACGACATCACGTCCGCGACGACTTCTGCGATGTCGTCATCGAAGGGTGTCCCGCATGGAAGGTCACTATCGCTATCAATGTCCTCAAAGGAGCGTGACGCGGAGGGCATGCTGGAAGGCACGTTAGATCTGCCGACGTTTGTCGGAAAGGTTAGCCACCTCCGTGGAAAAGACACCGCGTCGACTGTACGGTATCTGTGGTCAGGAAGACTTGATCAGCTGGAGAGGAAGAGGAGAGAGGCCGTCTGGAGTGATGCAGAGGAGGAGAAGGAGAAGGAAAGAGAGCGAGAGAGGAGTGACTCGGACGAGGAGGGTGAATTTCTGAGCGCCTTACCCTGGTCGGGCAAAATGTCGAAAAAGATAGAAAATTGGGCAGGGTAAGGGAACGAATGACGTTCTGCGTTTTAACTAATTCTGCTTTCTTTTTTTCCCGCTTTGTCTCAGCAGGGACTTTGCAAAAGGTAAGGCGAAGAAGTCGAGTGTTGATTTGTCTAGGAAGGAGAAGAGTTCGGAACTTCTGCGAGGTAATACCTCCATAAATAATGGAGCAATTCCGTCTGTTGTCGTATCGAGGTGAGTCCTATACTTTACCAATATTCGCACATTTTTTAAATCGAATGTCTGTTCGCAGGGACTTTGACGAGCCTCTGTCAGGACTAAGTAGTGGGCAAGTTTCCCCTATTTGTGCGGCATTTCGATTCACTTTCATAAATCATGTCTTAAGCATCAAAATTCTTTAGCTCCCTCTGCCTCGATGTCTGCTCTTGGCGCTTTCTCTTCTGCTCATACCTCTGCACTTGGGTTCGACGAGGATGTCTTTTCCCAGAAACTTGCTCGGTTCAACCGTAAATGGCCTGGCCAAACCAAACCGCGCCGCGTTTTTAGCTGGTCCGACCCTGCTAGTGCAAAAACACTGGCGGAGGAGTTGGATATAGACTGGGAAGGAGAGCGTATTGCGGGCTTTCCCAGCTTTGGACTTGCTCCCACCTCGACGAGACATGAGAGCTCGAGTGGACTGAGCACGAACAGTGCGAAGCAAAAACAGCCATTCTTGCTTAGGCGGAAGAGGTAGGCCCATTTATGTCCGACATACCTTTCTGTAGATTGACGCGTGCGTCAGGTCGTACAGTTTCGATGATCATGTCTTCGTGCCTCCGGAAGATGTCCTGTCACCGGCACGTATGCTAGTAGACGTTGACTTATGTGCTCAATGTTTAATTATGGAGCGGCGGAAGTTTCACATTGAGGCGATTACTATGGCTCTTCAGGTATGTTTTTCTTGTTTATCGTCAAATTACGGCTGTTTTAACTTGTTTTCATTCAGGCATTGGTCCCGACTACTTCGTCATCCAACGAAACACTTCGAACATACCAAGAAGATAACGTGGGCCTTCTAGAAGAGTTGGTAGCTAAATGCCAGATTGCTTCGGACATCGAGGAGGCCGTCTCCGCGGCAGATTCAGCCTTCGTCGACACTAAAGCATTGCTGTATGAGGCGAACTTCCTTGACGTGCACAATCTCTGGCGAATGGCTCAAGGCCCAAGGCATCGCGTCTTTGCGATCCGAGACCGGGTGTTTGGCGCACGGGGGCGACGGTACTCAGCGGAGAGTCATGGGCGCTTCAATCGTGTGCAGCGAACACTTGATGGGCGCGAGCGCCTCGTGGACTTCCTCGGACGTACGGAAAGTGAGGTCGAAGAGGAAAGCGAGCTTCCAGAAGACGCGCACCTGGAGGGCGAAGGCGACAGCGAGGACGAGGGAGAGGACGGCGGACACGCAAGAGGCTTGAGTGATGAGGAGGGCCAGCTGCAGGCGTTGAGTAGCTGGTTACTCGCTTTATTCACGAAGTGGGGGAGGGTACTCGGTGTCGGCGGTGCAACCGGGGCCTCCAAACCCGCAGAAGCAACTGGAGGGACTGTGCCGGCCGTGCAGGGAGAATCGAAAGAAGGCCAAAGTGGTAGAGCATCCGATGAAACAACGGCTGGAAATAGGCCTATTTTGGCGAACGGCCGTCATCATCGTCTCAGTACCGTTGGAGAGGAGGACGAACCGATTGACACGACTAATGATACCCAATAGGAACCGAGGCTAATCAGACACTTTACTCAACCAACTCTCGCATCTTAATGATTTTGGACCGCGGAGGGAATGTAATCCAATGCTTTGATATGCTTTCGTATCCACGCACTTGTAGCAGTAGTCATTAGCAGTAATATTCCATGCACGTTACATAACAACTCGCAATAAATTATTTCCGACACTTTCCAGCATGAGGGCAACATGAGATTTTTTTTCGCAGCTATAGCACTGAACAAGAACAGAGCGCCTCTCCCTACTTCTTCACGACTTTTCCTTGGGCCTTGCGGAGTTGCCGCTTGCGGTCACGTTCCAGCTCCTTCTTCTGCTCTGCAGCGCTTAGCTTGGACATGCGCTCCTCCTCCGCCTTCTTCTTCCCCGCGATCTTGTCGAGCTCTGCCTCCTCCCTGCGCTCCGCCTCCGCCTCCTTTTTAATCTGCTCATCGAGCTCTTCCCGCGTCTTCTTTAGCTTCGCCTTCGTCTCCGGGCGCAGACTGAATTTGTTTGACTCGAGTGTGTCGATTAGGATGAAAATGGCCTTGACGAGGGACGCAGTCGCGCCAGCCTGCGAGACGGGCGGAACGCGCAAAGACAAAATAACATGACGCTCGCGCTGGTCGACGGGAATGGGGATGCCTGGGCGCTCACGGGGTTGATCCGTGATCTGAGGTAGCGAGTATATGAATTGCTATCAGAGCAGTGGGAAAACAGTATGCTTACGGAAAGAGACTTGACGAAGGGCTTAACAACGGGATCATTTAAGGCCTTCGCTATGTTGAAGGGACCGGATGCCTTGAGCAAAGTCTCAGTCACATCCGCGTATTCTAGCTGACTGTTAGCTGAAGTAAAACATAAATAGTTGCGGGGCTAATGCACCTGACATGACACAGTATCCGCCGCCGAGAAGAGGGCTTTCAGTCGTACGGGTGAGGTCTTGAGGGATGATGATACCGTTGAGTCCGGCACTTTTGGCCCGGAAATGAAAGGGACTCACAAGGTCCCATCTGCCCTCCTTGACCTTCTGTAGACAGTCCTTCGATACGACACCCCAGACAAAACCCGGGGTAGCTGGCGGAAACAGTTTAAAATCGAGCTCCAGAGCATCTTCGGTCCTATAGACAAGTTCTATCATGCCCCAGACAAAGCGATAGGCCATCTGCGCGAGGTCATGGCGCGGCAAAAGCGAGAACACGGAGTGCAGAGACGCGACGTTCCGGCGACCGGTCGAGAAGACGAAGAAGTCGGCGTAGCCGTCTGAGACGACGCCCGAGGAGCTTTCCGGCTTCGAGAATTGCTGGGAAAGGAGTGGTAGGTGTGCTTGTAGCCTATTCAGCAATGTCGAAATTATAGGTCAGTCGCGTTTATTTGGATGTCTGGGTTAGATACAGACCATGCATCCGCGCGTCTCTATTGAGTGCCTTGCCGACAAAAAAGGAAAAGAAGTAAACCGCAAGGCCTAGCACGAATAAAGCCTCGAGCTTGAATACTTGTGTTGAAGACTAGTTAGCATGCCATAATACAAACTAGAACAAAGTATGGGACGTACGCGCGGGTCTGAAGACGAGGTTCTTCCATCTGTACTCCAAGCCATCGTACTCGTAACTCGTGAATGGCTGGGCTGGGGTGAGTACTTTTGCAAGCTCTGAGAAGGCTTTCAAAAGGTTGGCCATGACCAGTGCCGACGCCCGGTGAAACTGACACGAAATCGGGCTGGAGAAGCGGAAGACGTGCGGCGGCGGCAAAATCTGAAGCCAAAAGAGGCAATACTTACGGTATTTACACCGATCCTTACATTAGCTCCTTACAGGACGTGCCATAGCCCATTCGCTTCCCGTCGTCTTTGAACACGATGTGAACGAAGCTGTTGCGCGCCCGCTGTCATCTATTACTGGGCAGCCGACTGCCATCCACAGATCGATGCCTCTCCGCCGATATCAGCGTGTGTATTTTATCGCCCCGTTCCCAGCACTCATTCGCCGCCACGTCCCTCTATTCAATTCTGCTCATTAATCTGGTATCATCATGACCCAGCCCAACTCAGGCTACAACTTCTTTTCAGTCTCTGCCTTTCTGGTAAGTCATATCCAGATTCAATATTATATAAATGGCCGATGCCAACCATCCCATTTCCCGAGATTCTTTTGAGCTCAATCCCATCTTCAATCCCGCCCGCTGCTGCAGAAACAGTACCGTATAATTCACCATACCTGGTTGCCGGAGATGGAGGTGGGTTGTATCCACTCTCTATCGATGTGTTTCTCATGAGTTTTTTGCAGTCGGCCTCATCCATGACCGAGGCAACAAATTTCGGGAAAGTTGTCGTGAATGCCTTGGCCGCTATGACAAAAAATAGCGGCGC
>JAJOHG010000233.1:0-41230 GCA_021029095.1 Phellopilus nigrolimitatus
TTGCAGAATACGCGCGCTCTACTATTTGCCTGCTTAGTATGTTGTATGCCGGCTGTGTACTTTTCAATTTTGCTCTTAGCTCCGGGCGCACATACCCTAGTTATAATTTACCTTTTAACATTGACATTGCCTCTTTCATATTCTGCTTGTACAGACTACAGTGATACGGATGCATTCATATTGGGTTTCATGTTGATCCGACTAACAGGCGAGTTCAAAACCGAATTCAAAGTCATGTAATTGAGAGGTACGATGATGGGAATACGTACATTTGATGAAGAATTATAAGCTGGTTGTAGCTAACGGTTGATCAGATCCATTGTTGAATGGCGAAGCTGTAGCCGAGTTCTGAGGGAAAACAGTAATCAAGTAAGTTACAGATTCGTGTGTAAAACCAGAAAGCGGTAACTTTAGTCATTTACCTATTGATGACATCGCTATTTGTCTGGATTCCATAACTATAATCCTGTAACCTATTTTACGTAAGCGTACATGTCCATCCAAAACCCACCTGGGAATGTGGATGGCATCCACATTCCCAGGTGGGTTTTCCATACTTTCTTTTTCATCAAAGCGTCGAATCGCAAGAAATCATCCTGGAAGCAGCTTTCCCTCAAGCATTTCCTGAGGTAATACGCTAGATCTGCATATTTGTGGCCGAGGAATTTGGTACCTCTCTTTCGCTACAATTGCCTACGTTTGTCATGGCAGATCAATTCGGCTCGAAATCATTTGGATACTGAGGAGATCAAGATCAAAAGAAAATCGCACGTAAGGGGTCTGAGTGAGCGCCGCAACGATCTTGCTACCAACTATAAGGCATGTTTATTCACTTTACTTGAGAGAGCCTAATGTATCATCTGGTACGACTTAGTCAATGAACTCTTGGGCTTTTCCGGTGCTTATTGACGAGGTGACGAGTGTTTGTTGAAAAGGGGAAAAACACGCTCGGGAGTTTTAGCGAGGGGAGTTATCGTCTGACCGTATCGTCGGTGGGAAGCTCTGTAGTGTGTTCCTTCTATAACATTTACAATACATTCGCCGATCAGAGCATCTTCCTGGAACTACACTTCTGAAGATCCATTCGCCGATCAGAGCAGTACCGTGGTTTTCCGAGAATAATCATCCAGAAACTTTATCTCGTTTAATACCTCCGCAAAGTTGGAACTTGAGTAACAATAAATGATTCCCATGTGACGCCTGACTCGTGCAGCAAGTAACCTTGGGAACCTGAAGATAATCTAGTATAGGACTACTGTAAGGTTGGATCAGAATCTCAGAACGGATTTAGTTTTGACTCACCGACTGCTTCTCTTCACTGACTGCTTCTCTTCTTCCTTCATTTCGCGGTCGTCCCTGCAAATGCAGGAGCGAGTCCTCGAGTTCGTACAAAACCGTAAGTGACGATGCTTCTAATAACTGATCTTCGCGCCAATCACGTCTCAAGCTGCCGAGTCGGCTAAGGCAGAGGCACATCGCTCTTATAAACTAATGCCCCACGGGTTCTCGTATTCTATGCAAGCCATGGTATCTAACTTATTTTTCAAAAAGGTAAAAACTCTGAGGAATTTCCGTTATCGATGTTGAATATACTGTACGATATATCTATTCTAAACATTGCTGCTAGTGTTTCAGCAGTTATTATTCCTTGACTCCTTTCCCACAGTTTGGGAACTTGTACTTCTCGCGCGGGCTCGGGACTCATTCCGTTCGAACATGGAGCAGCAGACAAATTGGTGACCGTTTCAGAGCAAGCACTGAACACATGAGGTGACTAGCCTCCCTCTGTTTTGGTCGATTATTGACTTATAAAGTCATTTGTCGCCGACTCTTGACGTGAAGATAAGAACAATTGAGCGTTGGGGTTTGAGCTCCTCATGCCTTCCGCCCCAATGCCGGCACTCTGTCCGTTTCTCAAGCCACTTTTGCGCTGTTTTAATCGTTCCTTCTTCCATCCCCGCGGCATCTTTACCAGTTGCGCTAGTCATAATACCTAAAAGTTGTTGTCCAGGGTTACGAGAAGTCAACATTGAGCGACCGGTCGACTGAAGAAACAAACTTTTAAATACATATATTTTTAGCCGTGATTGAAGTACTTTTCAGATCCAAAAATTTCGAGCGCAATCCGCCTATGATCAAATAATGCTTAGAAAAACTGCCTCATGGGGAGCTCGGGTACGTTATTTGGTTTGACTGGAAGTGGGACTTGAGTGGTCGAGTGAGTATTATGCCGGATCCAACTTGAGGCGGACGTCCCTGTGCATCATTAGCATACCAACAGCCGCCAATACTTATACGGGTGCCTGTCAATATCAGTTTATAAGATCCGCAATTCTCCGCCGCCGGATTTGTCGGTCCATCCTTTCTATTTGTGACCTGAAAAATTCGCACGCTTTATAATAGCACGCCTCAATGTGCAGGCCGCAGCGATCTCGAACCCGTCTCCAGGACTTCAAGGATGTAGAAAGAAAGAAAAAAAAAGAAAAAAAAAACTATGATCTTTATAAATTCTTGGACATCTCGGGATTCTTTGTACGTTGCGTGATTAGCTCTAAAGACCTGACTGGTCAATTGAAGCTCCATGACAGTTGGAAATGAAAGATAGGAAATGAGAATGGGAAAGAGGGAAGCCCAGGAAGCGCACTGCGCATACGACGAAGTCATCATCGTAAAACCCGTGCCATGGAATGAATTGGCTTGCGATGTGAGAATCAGAGCTCCGCTATGGCCATTGATCCCGCTGTTTCGTTTTTCGCTTCGATGATCTGGATTCGAATAAATAGGTGTCTTCTAGTCACAACTTGCATACATAGCAAGCCACGTTTTTTGGGTCCGTCCAGTCGACATCGTGGCGTTGGGGATCATGGCAGGTCTGCGGCAAATCACACTCGAAGATCAAGGATAATCCGCATGGCTGAAATTTGAGTACGTTCTCCAATATAGTTCATCAAATTTGGATTGAGCTTGGGTATTGTTGAATCTCGATATGTATTGACATCAGGGGCTTTCTCATGCTTCCCTCAAGAAGCCTGTGTTGTTAGTAATGACGCGCGGCGTCGCAACGGTCTGTAACTTTGTCTCGGTTTCGTCCGAGATCTTATCCCAAAGAATTGTCCCCAGCTTGGGTATGAAATTCGAACTTCCTTGTTATGGCCTGCTTATCCCCTCCGAAACTTCTGCCTTCAGGTTGATGGTGACCTCGTCCGCGACACGTGTGGAAGACGTCTGCTACACCGGCTAGATCTCATCTGATTTCGTTCGTTGTCGTCTTTGAAAATGCGTCGGTAGAGCAGAGAGAAGGAAGATATAGGAGTTTTGCAGATCATAAGCTCTGGTTGTGGCTGGTGGCGTGTCGATCCAGAATTTCTAAAAACGGACTCGGCAGATAACCCTCGGCTAGCGAGACTCGGAGGAAAGAGATGCATATTTGATACCAACAGTTTTCTGACAACAATACTCGTGGGATGTATTGGTCCCCTCGTAGTCTTCGTCTGGTTGAAGCCAATTTCGGGGCCTCTCAGAACGAATTCTGAACAGAAAACAGAAGTATTTACTACTATGACCCATTGAAACCGAGACTGAACTCTACTGACCAAAATTGTGAGTCCGAAAAAAATTAAGCGAGAGCTTATGTCTTTCTAATGCGAGTAGGTAGCTGTTCTATGATACGGACGGTAGCGTCTGTAGTGCGGGGACACTGCCAGGCCAAATTAAGTCCCACGCCGACGCGTCTCACTACAAGCACGATTTTTAATCGTGCTACGTGATTGAGCCGTCTTGCTGGCAGCATAGACACCGCGTTATCATTTTCTATGAGCCTAGCGCGTTTATATATTGATATCATTTTGCAGGACTGGCCGTCAAGCCCAAATCGCACGGGGTGACTCCTCGTGCAAAGAACTGGACGAGCCCGTGATCGTCTCCAGTGTGAGGCGCGATTGCATCAAAACCTTCCGTATCTTACCTTCGATTGGTGTTGACCATTTTGAGCCATTCGTCGTTGGCGCACACATATATAGTCACTTGGGAAGCGACGATGTTAGATTTTTTTTCAAGTTGAACCCGACCCTCCTCGAGCGACGCGATGGACTCAGATGCACCCCAAGGACCTCCTCCGCCCGTTGAGATGTTCTTATGGGCGGCAGGTGAAGGTATTCGAGTGGTTCTTTGCCCTTTACTGTTCTTCTGATTAAATCCATTTCCTGCGCACGGCTCAGCATACGGGTACTCAGCCGAAAGGCTAACAACTAACGTTGACCTCAACGAGCGCGCCAGCGAACCAATGGTCGCCCAGAGAGATGATATTTGGTCGTGCTCAGAAGCTAATGGTTTCCTACGCTTAGGCCATGGCCATGTCTCTTTTTCTGTCCCTATTGGCGACGCTCTTGATACCGGCCAGAGCGTGGAGGACGTCGTGGGCGAAGACCGGGGACAGGCGGCATTGGCAGGTTGGCATTCTTCGCTCTCTTATCTTACCGCTCTCTTTATGCCGCTTCCTTTGTTTCAGGCGTGGCGCAGCCAACGTCCGACCAAACACTTCCAACCAACGGCAGTGTCGACGTGCATGGTGATGGGGAGATGGGCACTCAGTGCGACATGGATGAAGCTTGTACGGAGGCCCGTGGCTCGAGCGACATGATTATGCTTGATGGCCGATGGCCAGGCCGTGCCATTCGTACTAACCTCCCTTGCATCATTGTTGATGCTCATCACGACGTCGAAGACGCGTTGGTCGGAGACCAAGGGCAACCGGAGACGCCCTCGACCCAAGAACAACTTTCAGACCGTCTGTCGACTCCCACGACTGCGTCTGGTCCTGAGGACAGCCCTTCTCACGTCCGTCGACAGGAGAGGAACAAGACACCGTGCGGGGACTGTCAGGCGGACAGAAAGAAGGTGAGGTCTTCCTATGAACGTGCTGAGTGTCACAACGACCGCTCTTCAAAACCACTCTCCTTACAGTGTGTCTCCGTTTACACGGAGTGGCCTCTTGGGCCATTGTGCGTGCGTTGTCGCAAAGAGGGACACAAGGTTTGCCCAAACCCGCATCGTAAGATGGGCCGGGCAGGTGACACGGCTGACACTGGCCATGGGCAGGTGCGATCCGCATGGGGTCCACAGCAATCGACGTGAACGTGCTGGCTAATACATATCCATTCCTTTAGTCCAAACCCCGTAGGTTCATACCCTACAAACCAAAAGTCCCTCGTACTGCTCGAGCAAGTCCGGGCTGAAGCTCTTCTCCCATCACACCGCCTGGGAAACGTCAAAAATAATGTTCGCTGTTCAAATTCCGATGCCTACTAGTATACCCTGTGACTCGTCTCTTCGTCTACTGCATCTATCGCTTTCACGCCTCGCGTCAATATTGCATACATACTATGTACCTGCGGCCTGCTCTGTTGTTTTCGTCTCGACTCGACTGTGCTTCATTAATTCTGTATTGAGCTTTCGGTTTGCAGTTGCAAACGTATCGTAATTATCTTACTTGTAAAGCCCCACTCCGTGTTGTCCTCTTTTTCTTGTTTGTCAAAAAAATCATTAAATTATGATCACTATATATGCCCCCAAAATGATGCGCGGTGACCCTCATTTGAAATTGAATGTTATATTTAAAAAACAATAGAAAAAAACCCGCTAAGGAACTTCTAGAAAAATAGGTCTAGGCTGCGCAAGTCGATCAATGGTCTGGGGTTGAACTGTCGGGATGGGATCACCATCTACACCGCCATCCATATCGCATTCTAGACAGACAAGCCACTTTAAATTAAATATATCAAAATGCTCATACCCATCTTGTTGGAATTAATTAACTTAGTAATGGACATACTCCGAAGCCCCCGGTACGAACTGAACTTGGATAGCTATAGATCGTGCTCAGCCTTGGATTTTGGGTATTCTCCGAACTCCCAGTTATAACAGTCCTATGAAACACTTATTAATTAAACTCTATATCTACTTCATAAGGGCCTGACTCACCACGCAGCCATCCTCCTTCCCCAGCTCAGGGACCTGGCGTCCGGCAGTTCCATTGCTCGTCGGTTCCCAATCCTCCGCGAGCACGGTTTCGATGACCTTGCGAATGGAGTGCGTGCGGATGTCAACCGCCCAATTAAGCTTCGCTACCGTGTCATATTTAATTATATTGCCAAGATGACATCTACAGAGACCGAAGTTAGCAAGAACACTTTCTTCTATCGAAGTGAGGGGAAAGATCGGGGAAGCAAAAAGGTACGAACCTTGTCTCCAAGGCATAGCCGCCAATGGCACAGAAAGAAGTAACACCATTGCACACGCCCATAGCTATCGGGTCAGCCGTGTGATAGACATGCGTGATATGATGAGTCGAAGGCTTAAGTGACAGAACTTTATTAAAAAGCTGATCAGGATGAGACGAAGAGAAGAGCAATATACCGGAGAAGGGAGATGAAGCCGCGAGGCCGCGAGTTTCTCTCCCGGCGCTTCAAACGCGACCACTGGTACGCCGAAGGTAGCCCCAACTAACGACGCGAGGGAGCCACCGAGGGAATGACCTACGAGGTGAACACACGTTTATAATTACTACATAGCGTGATTGGACGAAATAATCATAGGTGTCTTACCGGTTATCCAAATATTTGCGTCTGGATACATATATGTGATATTTTTGTACAAATTCTAAGCAAGAAGACCTTTAAGTAAAGTTCGATCAATTTACAAGGCAGTTGTCGAAAGAACTAACAATTGCGGTGCTATAGAACAAGCTCTCCTTCGTCAAAGCGGTTTGCACGCAACTCTGGTCGCACTTGTATCCGCCAGAATAACAGTCGCATACTGTAGACCATGTAGGGCCAACGCGAGCACAGCAGCAAGAGAACAAGAGGTTGTCATTCAGCTTATCCTTCTTCACAGTTGGACCACTGTCGCCAATGAGCCAGCCAGCCGAGGTTCCCTTGATAGATAGTACAACCGTAGAGTTATCTTCTGAGACAAAGACGTGGCCCCTGAATCCATCGGCGTCGGGTTCCCAGCCGAATGGGTAACTCTGCGAATAACATGTTTACAAAAAAGATCCGAGAGAAGCTTATTCACCGACCGTATTTCCCCAGTACGGGCCTAGTGTGTACCAGCTCTTATCCGAAGGTTCGAAGTACGCGTTATTAGTCATTTTCGCTAGCACAAGAAGTGTTGCACGATCCTCGACGTTCGGGGCAGGGATGATCGACTGCACCCATAAATTAGGATCGCTTTGCATGTCTTGCAGCGAGATGCGCCGGGCGTTGGAGAACGCCCCATAAGATATCGGCCGATGTGTCTGTATGTCTCTGGGCTTGAGAGAGTGTTGAGACGTCTGAAAGGATGGTGATACGTCCGCGAAGAAAACGCGCGAGTCATTGGCAGTAACATGCTGGTGCCTGAGAGTAAAGACTAAAGCTGGATGCTCGTTAATCGGCGTCGAAAGTTCATTAGATACTTGGGGTCGTGAAAATAGTAAAATAAGAGGGGATAGAAGTAGCTGAAGCGCGCTCGGTAAGGCGGGGAACATAGTGGTCGGGAGCAAGCAGCATGTTCTGAGAGACGCGTTCCGGGAAACCACGTGCTTATAGTTACATAAGTACACTGGCAGCTCGACCTGCACTCTCAAGTTCTCTGGAATTTACATATAACAGCAGCAGATCTTTGTCTTGTATTAGTACATCGAAATGAACGTCCTAGGCAGCGTCTTCCTTGGAGATGCGCAACGACACCGTGTTCTCTCATCGCCATCCTCTCCGCCAATAAGTCCACTCTCGGTGTCGTTCAAGACGGCAGCACCTCCGCCCATTGACCCTACGCTTTCTCTGGAGCTTCGCGTGCGCTGGCTTGAAGTTTTACTCCTAGGGGTTAAGCAGGAAGCTACAGGCCAGAAGGGGAAGGCCAAGGAAAAAGAGGGCAGCAGACATGATGGGGACGCTCTTGTCCTCAAAGCTGAAGAGATCCAGAAGAGGTTGGATGGCATCGTCCAGAGCAATGACGGACTGAAGAAATTCTTGGGCCGTTGTGAGCGTGTCTATCTTCGTTGACTGCACGAGTGGTCCCTTACATTTACTCGACTAGATGACCAGCACGCTCAGATCCTCACACCTGCATTCGCGCTGTCTGGCGCGTCGGCTCCTCCATCCTACTCGTCTATGAGCTCCGAAGAGTTCGACGCGTTTGTTGCGGAGATGGAACCTGAGATCAGAGCCGCTGACCGGGATCTACGCGAGATTGATATACTCGAGAAAAGAGGCGTTCTTGGGGCTGGGAAACTTGCAGGTAAGTTGATGTTTGCTTGGCTGTACTGTATATACATCCACTCGCTCAAATAAAACGACAGACTATGAAGCTCTTACACCAAGGTTGGATGCTCTCAAGAAAGCACATGAAGAGGATTTGACTACTGCCGTAGACCTCGAGCGACGAATAGCGGACGTATTAAAACGCTACACGACTCGCGTGCGTTTTTCTTTCGAAATTCAACTTCTTCAGAATAAAGATAAAGTTGCCTATAAAATCAGATTGACGCTCTGTCAGAGCTGTTCGTCGAATGGAATGACGTGCTAACTGCTACTGAGGACAAAATTGCCCGTCTCGAGCGAGAGAAAGCTGAAAAGGTCCGGCTCGGGTACGAGTCGTAAGAGCGCTTTGCAGTTCGGGGGAGGTTCGAAGGTCTTATTATTAAAAATTCGGGGATTCTGAACCAGCTCTCCTGCATCTTACTTTGCTTTTGCGGGCCTTCCGGTCCTCCTGCCAATATACCCTTACAAACATTATATTCCACGAAATATGTACTTGTACTTATCGCTAGATGTTCGTAACTCAACAAACCCGAGGTGCAGCTATGCAATCCTTGTCAAAAAAGCAGTCAAAACATAAAGCAGCCAAAGAAAAGTCAAGAAAACAAATCGTCGTCGCGCATCAACAGCTCAATGGCCCTTTGCTTTATGGCGGCCTGACCTCTCTTTTCGATGATTGCCCTCATTTCTGGATTATCCTCCCCGCGCGAAAGCAGGGCATCCTCCTCCGCCGTCCATGACGAAGACTTATATAGTCCGGTAGGACGCTGGAGGATGTCCAAAGGACGTTGTATCTTCAGGTTACTTCCGTTCATGACGGGAGCAGATGCCGGCGTCGGTGTACCCTGAGCGACACTTGCGCCACCGATGTTTCTGAAGACGTCCGCTAGTGTCTGTGGGCGTGTCAAGGACATCGATACTTCCTCTTCCTCCTTGTCGTTGTCATCATCGTCATCGCCGCTATCATCGCGCACCTTCAACTCTACTCCCGCATCGACGCTGGGCTTTAACGGGCTGCTCATGCCCGAGCTCTCGCGCATTCGCTTCCGCATATATTTGGCGGCCCGCGACGCGCTTGGTGGCACGTACCGTTCCCGTGCGCGCGCGAGCGTCTTGTCCGCTTCAGCTGGGGTATATAGCAGCACGTGACGCTGGCGGCTGTTAGAAGCGGACTGATCGTGCAACAGACTCGAGTCTATTTCCCGCTCTCGAAAGTCGTCGACATGCGAACGTGCACCAAGACTGTGGCGAGAGCGCCTCTTTACTGGAAGCCGCTCTGTGTCCGAGACATGCTTGTTGCCATTCATATCAATTATCCCTTTCTCTCGTTCGAGTGCCTCGTCAAGTGCGCGTTCTGCTGCCGCACGGATTTTAGAGAGGACGCGGTCCGTGCCTGGAAGATCGCGCCGCTCATTGTACACCCGGCGCACCCAATCCTCCGTTAAGCCGTGGTTTTCAGCCATCGCTTGTACAAAGAAGTGTAGCCCCACGCGGTTTACCAGCACCTGGTCTGCAGGGGCGATCGGGGCGCCCGGCGAAGGAAACTCTGCTGTCAAGTCGATCGTGGATGCAAGCGACGTCCGACGGTTTGACAAATTCTCCTTCTGCTTCGCAAATAATGAGTTCGAAGTTGAGAGTGACCGCCGCGCGGCAAGTGTCGTGGGGTCGGCCGCGAGACTGTTGCGTCCAAAGCGCTTTTTCCGCAAGTCGATCTCTGGTATGTCTGTCGGCAGTGCGGAGAACCCGCCAAACGTCATTCTACGGTTCGCGCTTGCATCCATCTTCTCTTTCTTCTTGTCCTTTTCTTCCTTGCGCAGGCGATTGGCTAAGTTAGTCGTCACGAACGGATCACTTGCACTTGCTGTCGAGACGCTTGAGACTGGGACTTCTGAAGCGGGGGTCTTCATGCGCCATGCGTCGATTTCTGCAGCTTTCTCGACTGTCGCTGGGGGAGAGTTTGAAGCTTGGATTCTAGATGGACCGGCCTGTGGCTCTGGCTCTGGCTCTGGCTGAGGGTGGAACAGCTCCGGATGAGTTTCATCTTTGGCAGATGCGAGCATTGCCGGACGTCCTCCGGCGGATTCCCTCCTCTTGTATGCCTTCGTGACAGAAAGAGCAAGCGGGGCGCTCTTTTCCTTGTTCAGTAACTGCACCCTCTTTTGTGGTGCAATGTCAGACTTGCCCTTCGTCTGCTCCAATGCGCTTTCATCCTTTCTTTTCGGCGAGGATGCAGGGACAGGCGCCTCCTCGCTCTTCCTCGATCTCTTTTCCCTGGGTGGCGGCCATATTAAAGCAGCTGCAGAAGTTCGTGTGCCTATCTTCGATTCGGTATTAATGCTGGAGTCAGAATCGCTGTCTAGATCTGGCGCACGCTTGTACGACGCCATGCGGCCATTCACATGCGCATATGTGCCTTTGAATGCGCCGTTGACAAGCCGGGGAGGATCGCGCTTCGGCAGGATCGACGCAGGCGCGACGGCAGATGGGCTGGTAGAATTGGAAATTCGAGCCTCAGTTTCATTCTGGGGATTGGAAGTACTTGTTTGTGGCGGCGTCGAAGGGTGTTGTTCCGGAGATACAGATTTCGTAGGTGTAAGAGGTGGAGAAACAAAGAAATCCTCATGATTGTTAATCTTTCGTCTTGGAGGGCGCGAAACAAAGCCACGTTGTACGGGGACCGAGGGACTCGAGCTTGGGTGCTTAGGAGAATGAAAGCCAGGACTTCGGGCGGTAACGTTTTCCTCCTTGCGCTGGCTTTCCGTACCGGCAGTATCTTCTGCGGGAGAGGTCGGCACTGCGTCGCGGTCAATATCCCAAGCACCTGGGACCTGTGAGCTCTTGGGTTCTGGCCTGTCAACCTCTTTGAACTCCGATAAGTCCGGGTAGAGTGGTCGATAGTCGACCGTAGCTGCTTCATTTCTTAGGCTAGCTTTGTCAAGTTGAGGAGACGGTGGCTAAGCAAAAAAGGTCAGTAGCCTATCTGGAAACAAAGAATACTTGAAAGGAGCAGACCTTCAAGGATTCTAATACATCATCTTGCGTTTGCACATCTAGCCCGAGTTCTTCGAATATCAGGATCCGCCGTGTAGTGTTTAGGTGCGAAGAAAGAGTTTTAAGCGCGGATTTGAATTCGTCAGAATGAGGAGCTTTTGAAACAGGTCTGGGGTAAAAAGTCAACGAGCTGTCAGAGTTTTTCGCGCCGAAGAAATGCAAGATACTCACTGATGGTTGGTAGGAAACTTTGGTGCTTTCGTACCCTTCGCTGTCTCGTGGTCATCTCGCATCTCAACATCTGCCGCCGACTCTTCCTCTTCAATTTCTCCCTTCCTCATTCCAGAGGCCTTTGCCTCTTGCACGTCCTCTGTGGCCTGTCCGCTTGATTTGGTGCGTAGATGCTCCTCTTCTACCTTCCGCCGTTTCGATCCAACAGCATTTCCTTCATACTCATCTGCTGACCTCCTCTTCTGAGTTGCCTTCACTACGTCTGCCCCCTCTCTTTCCTTCGCACTCCGCTTACTCGGGCCGCTCAGTATCTCGACAGAGTTTCTCGCGTTTTCATTCCCTACGCTTCCTGCATCGGGTTCCGTCCTCTGTGAAGTGTTTACCATTTTCCGAGCAGCAGACTTCCGCGTGTTCGACTCGGCGCTGCGCACGATGGTTATGGCGTTCTCCGAGTCCGTTCCTGCGTCTGAGTCATCATCGATATCCATATTCTTGACGACCGAGCTTCCTTGTGTTGTTATCCATGCTGTTTTCCATGCATGCGGACGTGTCGTATATTGCTTGGGTCCATCATCGACTGTGATTCCATGCTTCTTTTGATACTTTTTGATTTCATAGTCGAATTTGTGCTCGTTGCTTCGGTAGTGCGCGCGCCACGATTGCCAGGAGTGTCGCTGTGACCAAGGCCACTTGTTTCCTGCGTTCTGAACTAGCAATCTGTAGAGCGCGTTACCGGAGCGACTGGACTTCGCAGGATTGTGCACTGCAATGTACTTGACGAGGAGAGCATCATCATCCTGATCAAACGCAGTGCGGCTGATGACGCTGTTAATAACGTATGCCTTCAATCTAACAATAACACTTACGCGCCCTTCATGTGGTGTTTCGTCGATGTGGTCGATGTTGTTGGCGCGTGGGCAGGCGCGTGCGTACCAAAACCAGCGCGTCGTCACGTTATCGTGACAAAATATGTGGTCACGCGAACGAGAGCAATATGGTAAAAGGTATCAAAACGGATGAAAATTAAAGATAGTAAATCGAACGTAGATGACGTTGAAGCTTGCACCTACAAGAGAAAGGAAGGGATTTGATTGGGAAGTGGTGCGCCAGATGTAGAGCAAGTGGATGCACAACCGACGTTTCAAGCAAAACTTTGGAAGCACTTGCGGAGCTCTAAGAGTCTAAAAATAACACAGTAGAAGATACTCTGAGACCATCTAATTACACAAGATTAGGAATGAAGGACTGGCGGAATCGTAATCGTCGTCGACTCGCCCTTGCCTTCTTTTGAAAACTCCCAGGCAGTAAGAATCACACCGCCAGCATTCCCCACCACGAACTGCACTTCCACCCGCGTCTTCCAGCGACCCTTTTCCTTCTGCGCGTGCTTCGCAAGCAGGCTGACCGACCCGAGATGTGTCTCCTTTGTGATCGTTTTTTCGCGGAGCTCTTCCTCTTCCTCCTCTTCCTCCTCCTCCTCCTCAGCCTCGTCGTCCTCGAACTTAGGCGGCTTGACCTTCTCGACTTTCACACCCTCGTTCACCTCCCACAGCTCAAATCCAACCTTCTTCTCCGCACTCTCACCCAAGTCACAGTCAAACTGCACAATGCGGCGGTACGGAAGGGGTGTTTCGCGGGGCACACCCGTGACCCACTGGCCACCCAGTCCTCCTTCAGCGTCCGACTCCGCTTCCGGGAGGATGATGCCAATGGTTTTCGCTGTCGCGTGCACAGCCGCATGCTCTGTGCCACGCTTGAATGCGTCGTGCAGATGCGCGTCCTCCGTGGAGATCTCCGCGAGGAGACGCGCCTGCAAGGCTGCACCGCGCGCGATCAGCGTTGTTGGGTCGCCGATACCCCCGCCGATCACCGTACCCGCAGTGAATGGTGTTATCATATTCTCGGGGAAACCCTTCGCGAAGAACGTCTCGTCGAGGCCCGGAAGCGAAGCGGCGCCGCCGACATAAATCATCTCGTCGACATGTAGCGGCTCGAGACCAGCGCTCTCGAGTAAATCGATAGAAGCGCGTACAACGGCATCGTACACCGTTCGCACCTCCATGTCAAAGCGCAGGCGGTTAATCGAGCCGGTGAAGTCGACGCCGTCCTTGAGCGACTCGACAGCGCAGCTCGCCGCACCTGGGGATGCGCTCACCGTCCGCTTCGTGTGCTCAAGCGCGAGGCGCAATTTTGCTTCTGCACGTTTGTCCGCATTGTCCGTCGCCGGGCAGACCGCCAATGGCGTCTTTGTCTTGCGCGTGAATTCCTTAGCAAAATGCTTTACGAGTTTCACGTCAATCTGTTCGCCGTTTATTTTTGGATCGTGCGCCAATGCGATGGTGTAAATAAGGCCATGGCGGAAAGACAGCGCAGAAAGGGAGAGCGAAGATTGACCGAGGTCGACGAGCAGAGCAGTCCGGTCGGGCCCAAGCCCCTCAACGGGTGCTAGAATTGAGACGAGCAACGCAACACCAGCTTCATCAACAAGCTGTAACACATTCACACCCGCATCCCTTGCTGCCGCCTCCAGAGCCGCGCGCGCATTGTCATCGAACCAAGCAGGCACGGCGATCACCGCACCATCGACATTGCGCCCCAGGAAATCTTGCGCAGATTTCACGAGTGATTTGAGGAAAAGAGTTGCTATATCTTGTACAGTGAATATTCGTTCAGCTGGAGTAGGCTCCGAACGCGGGGTGGGGAGGACAGATGTGGCGGGGGTGTTTGAGCTGGACCTGGCGTTCGTAGACGGCAAAGGTGTCGGAGCGGGTTCGAGGATCGTGACTTTGTATGCGGCCACGTCAGGTTGCTCTGGATGCTGAATCACAGGCGCAGAGATAATGGGTTGGTCCTTGGGGATTTCCGAGAATCTGAAGGCTTGTAAACACGGATCTCGAAGAAAGAAAAAGAAAAAGGGGGACACTCACTTTTTACCAATAAGATTGCGAAAATTGATGATAGTATTCTGTGCATTCTTCACGAGCTGAGGCTTCGCTTGGTTTCCGATGTACTGCAAGACTGTCACAAATAGCAAGACTCAGATGATATATCGACCACTCACGATCTCCTCGCCATGGAAAGACACCGCAGATGAAATCTGGCGTTCGCCATCCTCATTCGCAATACAATCCGGCAGCCCCTCCTATCAGAAAAAAATCAGAAGACAGTACCCCATCCGCCAAACAAGCTCTTCCTAACCTTCGTGAGGACGGCGATAGATGCATAGGAGTTGCCAAAGTTGATGCCCACGACAGTCGGAGCGCTTTTTTTCGATGCCTCCGGGGCACCGCCATTAGGTTGAGACATATTTCAACCGAGGGATCTATGCACCTAGACCTCTATTCAATGGATCAAGTGGTGTATATGCGCTGAGAGTACTCACAAGGTGGAAGAATTTGGTCAAGGGCTCGTCCCTTTCCCTTAGTGCAAAAAGGACCTCTCAAATTTTTGATTTCATCACCAAATAAGGACATTTTGACTAAGCGGCACTGCCGGGCTTCACATTCACTGAACCACTCCTTCGAACTTCTCATCATCTCCGATACGGCCCTCAATCTGAACACATTTGCCGGCTCAAGGCTCACTGCGTTTAGAAAACCAATATATTTGGATACTGCTACTGGGTCTCTACTTTATTTACTTTGTATTGCTTCTCAATTCTTCGCCGACTCAATGACACTTGTGACTCAACGATCCCTGAGTGCTTTTCTTCCGTACGCTACCGCTCGTCTTTGGTTGTCTTTTCGCTTTATTGCCGATGCACTTTCATTCTAACAGGGGGCGTTGAGGTGGCGAATTACTGAAGACTGCGTTATGATCGATGGTGAATAATTCGTTATTCACAATGCCGGCCGTCTACGCAAGCCTAAGTATTGAGTGGCGTATTACTATAAATGCAGTGATATTGCATATCCTCAAACATTGCTCTAACCAAATTACTCTTGATCTTGATGGCTTCCCAACCTCTCGCTGGCAAAACAGCTCTCGTCACTGGTTCCTCGCGCGGCATTGGCGCTGCCATCGCCCATCGACTTGTCGAGGACGGCGCGAACGTCATCGTCAACTATGTTAACAATGCCAAGGCCGCCAAAGCCGTTGTCGAAGATCTCAACACCCTACGCGCCGGCTCTGCCGTCGCTGTGCAATCCGACGTCTCGAGCGTCGGCAATGCACAAGCTCTCTTCGAACAGAGTCTGAATGCGTTCGGGCGCCTCGACATCCTCGTGCTCAACGCGGGGATCATGGGAACCAAAACGCTGGACGAGCTTGATGAGGAGTTCTACGATGCGCATTTCAACGTGAACGTGAAGGGCCCGCTGTTCCTTGTGAAAGCTGCAGCACCGTATCTCCAGCCTGGTGCGTGGCGAGGCGCATACTCTCCTCACAATAACTTAGACAGTTCTGCCAGGTTCGCGTGTGGTGTTTTTCTCTTCCACGCTTGCACATGCATCTGTTGTGCCTTCAACCGCGCTCGTGTACGCTGCGGCGAAGGGCGCAGTAGAGCAGCTCGTGCGCGTGCTCGCGAAAGACCTCGGCACACGCAGGATTACTGTCAATAGCATTGCACCCGGCCCGATCGACACGGAGCTTTTCCGTCAAGGAAAGAGCGAACAGCAAATCGGCTTTTTCTCAAATATGCACCCAGAGAAGCGCCTCGGTGAGCCGGAGGAGGTTGCGCGCGTTGTGGCGTTCTTGGCCAGCCCCGACTCGTCGTGGATCAATGGACAGACGATACTGGTCAATGGAGTGAGTACGCTGCCTTACAGTTATTTTTAATAAGAAGCTCACCTCGTCTGCCAGGGATATGTCGTCTAAGACTAGAGAAAGTAATTCGAAGCGCAACGTGTATTAGCAAGAGCTCACTCCAGATGGAGAGGATTGAACGTATTATAAAAATGATATGCTACAGTGTTGTCTGAGACTTCTACATATGGTCCATCTTCTATCGAGACACGAACAAAAGAAAAGGACGAAAGCGAGTTATTCTACAACCCTGCTTGTTTCTAACGACGCAAGGAAGGAGGTGAGAGATTAAAAGCAAAAACGGGATAGGAAATGGAAGTTAGAAGGAAGAGAGAGATTAAACAGAAACGTCATTCTAAGTCTACGTCTCTGGAAGGGCCACAAAAAAAGGCACGGGACGCTAAACGTTGAAATTCCAAAGATTGTAATTACCGGAGGTTCCTGACATTGGCGTAGACTGGGAGTCCCCTGTCGAGTGACGATTTGCCTGAGTCACACTGGCACTCGTGCTTGCCTCCGCGCTGTGATATTATAATCACTTCAACGAAATACCCGTCAGAAAAGAACCAGCACTTACTTCGAGGGGGGAAATTGCCACTGACCGGCGTACGTAGTGGATGCTCCCGCAGGACGCTGGAGACTGACGCCGTACCCTGAGGCTTGTGTAAACGCTGACTCGGGGCTACCCGGGTAATACCCCAACAGCGGTGAAACCGAGGCCCCTTGCGGGGATGTTTCCGGCGGGGATGAGTATATTGACGAGGTCGTGCTTGGCGATGACGCATGCATGGACATCGGAGGACTAGCATTCTGATGTTGATCTGCGGCCTGTGGCAGCCACTGATGCGACGAGTATTGCGAAGTAGATGCGATCTGCGTCGAAGCCACCGGGAGACCGAAATCCTGCTGGAAGTAAATTGATCAAAGTATGTTATTTTATTATCTCCCAAAAAGACAACATAAAAGGGTGCTCGCCTGCTGTGACATTTGAGCAAGAAAAACGTCGAACTCCCATGTTCCCTTTTTCGGTGAGCACACTAAGAGGCCGTTCTTCTTGCAATTCGTGCACAGCACATGAGGCGCCGGTATGACTTCACACTTGATATGGAAAAGAAGAATAGAGAAGATGTTATCAGATCAGCGATACGAGAACAGATGGAATTAACCTGCTTTTTGCTTGAAATGCGAGCAGAGGCCGCAGGGATTTGGGTTGCGTTTCTTGCCGGCCAAAGATTTTCGGAACGTATTATGAGGAGCAGTGGACCTGTCAGAGAGGCTAGAAGGCGTAGGGTGTTCCGATGTGTCTGATTCGGCGAGCTGCCTGAGAATAGGTAGAAGAGAAGGCTGAGAGGCCACTTCCACAGCAGCATTGACTAGTGGGAGAAGCCTGCGCGCTGTGTCTGTAATCTTTTCTGGTGAGTGGTCGGACATGGTTGCGATGTTCTGCTCTGCAACCTGCAATCGCTTTTATACCTCAGTATATATTAAAATTAATGTTTTTAGAATCTTGTTTGAGACTTTTAATCCTTGTTTCATGGTGCTCGTGGATCAGCAGAGAGAGCGCCATGGGCCATGTGAGCAGGCTGTGAGTGGTTCAAGCTTTCTCGGCACGTGGATGCCGGTGGGAGCACTTTTGAAAACAAGGCCTGAGATTTGTCTCCCTTGGCAGAGTCGTTCCCCAGCGCGCCGAGTCAAGAAAAGGAACTCATTTAACACGATCACGAGCCATTAAAGAGATAAACGCTCTGATAAATGAGTCAGTCCCATCGAAAACTCGGAATTGACGAACCGACGCCAAAGCAGCGGTCAACTAGCAAATCGCAAAATGCGAGAAGCCTCGTCGGATCAGTCGCGTGTTCCTGTAATGATTGTAGGTTATCCTCTGACAGAGCCAGAATACAACAACAAAGTTACCATCCGATTATTGCTGTAAATGACCAGAGAGACCAGTGGCTGCTATCGATTTTACTCGATGTTAAAAGTGATTTAGAATGATTACTTAAATTTCAAACTGCGACAAGTTTCAAAAATTCGCTTCCACTTATATCTTTACTGGGAGACATATACGCAACACAATCGACCATGTACGCCGGTCAGCGGTGTTACTCGGCTTATGATGCAAGCACTGCCATGGATTTCCTGCGGACTTCCGTAGCTTAGAACGCGTCGATAACGGAACTTACTCCTCGAAGATCAAGCAAATGCCTCCGGGGACCAATGAGAATTTGCGTAGCGAATTTGCCTCGAGAATCTGTCAGCATCTTCCCGTATCTTCTCCATTCGCAATCACCACGGCACCGATAGACTTTAGCTTGGCGTGGATCGCCTGCGATCGGCTCGAAGAGATCTATTTTGCATCTAGAAGAACAACGAGAGATCTGACATCACCTCACCGAATGCCGAGGCTTTTGGTTCGGGGCAGTTTCAATTTTCAATGCGGCTTTGTTTTCTTGACTAGGCATAACTAGGCATAGAATGTGACTGGTGAGATCTGTTCGCATACTCACAGGGTCGCGAAGAGACGATCGATGAAGGAGGACAAGCAAAGCTGATAGTGTAGAGTCCGGACAAATGTGGCTCTCGGCAACTGACTTTCCGGAGGAAAGCCAAAGTAGTCGAATCCTACAGAAATTACCGCTCATTCTGAATTCTCTCAAAGCCAGACCTCGCACCTGCGTTCGTATCGAAACGACGGAGTTTTAAGTGATAGGTCTTATATACAACTGAGCACAGAGGTATTGATAATTCACCTCTATAAATCGATTATTTTAGTGTAGAGACTCTTTTGAAACATCCGTTTATCGCCCGCCAAGGAAAACTGGGCTCGTAGCCAGCCGCCAGTGTAAAAAATGGTGACTACACGTAGGTTACGAGTACAAGCCACGGACGTCACTTTCTACACCGCGGCGGATGGGTACGGCCTAAGCGAACAGCATGGTCGTGGCGGTTCTGGTCGGTGATCAGACCCGAGGTGAAGTCAATTTAGATTACGCACATCGTGGTACAAGCTTCATAGTGAAGGTAAAAGGTAATAACTGAAACAGGATTCTGATTGGAAGTTCTTTCAACCGTTATTCGGTTGTTATTCCGTTGAAGATATAAACCCGATTGAAACCGGGCATAAACCGGGAACTTTTCAATCTCTTGATATACTTCAGGTACTGGGTGATTTTCCTTACCGCATAACAGTGATTATCCACCGCATTCCAGGTGACCAGAGTCGGTTGAAAATCGACATGCCGGCGTCCAGTTGTGCCCAGAGCCTGGTTAAACAGCTTCCATTGGAGTGTTTTCAAAGCCAATGGAAAGCGGGGTTTCCGTTACACCGGCGAGAATACGTTTTCCTTCAGCCTAAGCGAGGTTTGAGACTTGCCAACACGTGACATGCTTACTAATCTGCCGACGTCCGTGCTTGCAAAAATAAATCCCTTTTTCCCAGATGTCAACTCGAATTTTAGCTTATATATACAGGACAGACACTATTGGGAGGATCGTGTTTTCTTCATATAATACGCCATAGAACTCTCAAGTGCATTGCATCCAGTCTATTGGTGAGCTACATTACAGCCTCAGAAATCTCTGAAGTTCGCCTCTGACTGCTGACAGTCACATCGATATTCGCAATTACTGTGTGTGTGCTGGTAACGAAGTTTTATCCGCTGATAAGCTCAATAAAGAAGGGCATGCGCAAATAGTCAAAACTCCAGTAGCCATTCGATATTTTTGAATGTACTGGCTGCTCCGAAGGCAATTGAACTTTGTGGGCCAGCTATCATGAGGATCCAAAGTTGAATTCACTGAGCCATCCAATGTATCTCCTTAACGAAAATTACGAGCAATGACATCTGAAATAATTATACTAGCATTCCCTGCACTACCCGAACAATCAAAAACATTTTTCAAAAGTAAAAAGGTTTACGAAGGGCACGAACTCCCGCGCGTCTGACGACATGTCCTGGTCTCCGAAGACTAACTCGGACTGTCGAGCAGGTTGCAGAATTGCTTCCCTGGCCTGTCATCGACATATTATTCCAAGCCCAGGCACAGCTTCCGCTGCGCCGAACGATGGCGTCCAAGTTTTCTGGAGGGGACAGTCTTGAACCCAGCGCACAGAGAGTTGATCCGCTGGAAGTTACCGCCTCGCATTCCCGAATTAGGGCCGTTACAGCCGCTAAACCATTGTACCGTGATTTTCATCTCAAATTATGACTTTTACCATCCCTCGTTGAGCACGACGTCCACACGACTACGACTTCGGGCGCTGAGTAACCTGTCTCTTCATCAACACCCACCACGATGAGCACGACGCCAGACCCGCTGAACGCCCTGCGCGACGCGATCCGCGCAAAGAAGGGCGTCACATACGCCAACGGCGCGGGGTCGTGCGCCTCGCTCGCCGCCGCGACGCACATCGTGCTCGCGCCCGCGCTCACGCTGCCGAAGGCCACGCCGACGCGCCTGCGCAAGCCGGACGCCGCCGCGCCGGGTGCGCAGGCGGGCGCGGGCGACTTCTTCCGCCTCGACGCGGTGCTGCTCGCGTGGCTCCTGCGCGATGCGTCCGTCGGGGAGTACATGCGCACGGCGCGCGAGGCGGGCCTGCTCGGCGCGTTCGTGAGCAACACGGAGCGCAGGGGCGTCGCGGAGTGGCTCGACGGGAAGACGAGCCAGTGCAAGGGGATCGTGCCCCTCGAATGTGAGTAGTGTGTTCTCGTGTTGTGGTCGTACGCCTTGGCTAAGTATGCGCAGCGGACTCGACAACACCGCCTGGCACGCCACCATCGCGGAGCGCCTTGTTACCCGCCGCGGCAGGGCAGGCGGGCGGTTCCACAGCCTCTGCCGTGAAGCGCCGACATGTGCCGGACGCTGCGGACGCCGACGTCGTCAAAAAGATCAAGCAGAACGAAGTTGAGCTGTCTGACAGGACTTCCGTGCTGAGGGGAACAAAACCGAACGTAAGTCTCTCAGCTGCTTGGCCTGCGCAATGATGCATGAATGGATGATTTCTCTTGGGTCTTAGAACTTCAACAACGTGCGGCTGATATATGCCGAGAAGCTGAAGAAGCTGAAGGAGGCGTCGAAGCCTGGAGCAGTGCCTCCGCCTGCTGCTGCGTCCAAGAGTGGTTCGTATTCTTGTTTTCGGTGTTCATGGTATAATGCACTGATTTGTTATCTAAAGATGCGAAAAGTCAATTACGGAAAGCCCGTAAGTGAAATGTTCTGCTCTGTTTTAATTGCCGGCTCATGAATTGTTCGCAGGAAACATGCAGCCTATAATCATGATTTCCTCATCCCCTACATCTCTCATCACTATGTACAACGTAAGACGGTTTTTACAGGAAGCAAGGTCCGTATCCCAGTCTTCTTCATATCTTCTAGCCACCTTACCGTGATGCGTGTCGCCAGCTTCGACAACCCATCCGACGCGCGGGCGCGTGCGATCGCCGAGGGGAACACGCGGCCGGAGGACGTGATCCCGATCTACCGCAAGCGCACGCATATCGACACCTCGGGGCAGGAGCGCGAGACGTCCGGGAAGTACGTCGTCGTCGACGGCGTGGAGGCGCTCGCGAAGTTCGGCACGGACGCGTGGGACCGCGTGGTCGCGGTGCTCACGACGGGCCAGGCGTGGCAGTTCAAGCCGTACAAGTGGAACGAGCCGAAGACGCTCTTCCACCACGGTGCGTGGCCGCTTCGTGGCGTGGGCGTCGCAGATGCTGATTCTTTTCTTCTTTTTGTGTGTGTGTGTGTTGTTGTTGTTGTTGCGGGAACGACAGTGAAGGGCTTTTATGTGAGCTGGGCGAACGACCCCCCGAATACGAAGATCACGGACTGGAACGTCACCGAATTGAAGGCAAGGCCCCCGTTCGCGCAGCCGTTGGTCACCGTGCTGATGTGCATTCTCTTCCACCGCCGTAGATTGATCAGCACCGAAGACACGTCGACAAGTCCGTCGTCGCGAGCTTCTGGAAAACTTTGGACGCGTGGACATTGGCGAACAAGCCGTGGCTCATACAGTCCTGATGCCACTGGGACTGGGCCGTCTACTCTTCTTCTTCACTTGTCGAATCTTGCTTTTGTTTTTTTGTTTTTCCTTTTTCATTGAAGTTGTGCGCTATTACGATGATGTCCTTACGGCCCTCTGTTCTGATATACTATCTCAGTCTCTCAAACGTGGACCCGAGCAATTTTGAACGGCCTCGTTTCTGAGATAGCAGCTCGCGTTTGAGGTGCGTTTCCGCACCGCCCTGCTATTCTTCTGCAAATAAACTCGGTATCTCGATCCGCTCTCTTCCTCTTCCAAAACAATTGGTTCTTCTCGCCTCTTTTTGTCGGTTCTGCTGGCTCGTTCATAACCTTTTTGACTGAATAGCGCTTAGCGAGCTCGCCGGGGCGTTGCTGAGATTGCGCGTTCTTTTCTCTTTTTCTTCTCGGAAGGCCGGGCGAACTTCTTTCTGCTCCTCTCTCTCTCTCTACTGTTCTTCTCAGAGAGTATGCAAATCGCGTCAGATGGAGCTCCGCGGGGATCTGTAAAAAAGCGTCGAGCAATCACCGCGATTTCTCTGAATTTATAACGGGTCGGCTATGCATCAGGAATCGAGCAGTGCACTTCTTTACATTTGGGCGATTACATAGACGCTGCATGATGAGCACACCCCCCGAAGTGATCATAGGAATCACTTCAGCTTCGATCGCCCACCGCCTCCCTCACCGCGCACACCGCTCGAGAAGCCAGACAGGCCTGCGCTATTCACATGCTTCCTGCGCGCGCAGCCCTGGTGAGGAGAATCGAGCGTCGAGCCGTAGTGCCATCTCTGCTATTATCTGCTTGTTGTTGTCGGCAGACGTGATGGGCCTGCAGCGCCTCGCCCGTCCGGGAAGGCCGTGCATACACTGCGGGTGGCTGCTGGTCTGCCACGGCACGGCGTATAAGGGCAATCGGCTGCTAGCTGCGCGCGCGGGAAGCGCACGGGGGCTTTCACGACTCCGCGCGCCGGCATTACTCTATTAACGTTGGTGTACGGGATGAGAAGGCGAATTGATTGCACGAGAATGCGCGGGATGATGAACGGGACGAGAAGGCTTGCAGCGGCTGCAGGATCTCCGAGCCGGCCTGCTCGGAGATGGCTTCTCGGACAGCATCCTGCGTGGCGCAGCCCTCTTATATACATGTCCTCCCTGCCTTCCCCGGCCCAGTTTGGTGCTGCGTGCTTTCTGGCTGCGACACGACGCGCACATACATACTATTGCTACGTAGCTACCCAGCACCGAGCCGCCGACGCTCCAGAGCGCACGCGCGACGGCGAACAGCAGACAGCACCAGCGCAGCATGACGAGCACAGCCGGGGTCGGCGCTTCTTCGCACCACGCGCACGCGCATCCGCATGGCGCGCCCGTCCTGGGCGCCGCCACCGGTACCGCCTGCGGCGCCGCAGCAGCCGCGCCGCCCGCGCCGGGGGCGGTCACAGCCCCGTCGGCCCTGCGTTTCGGGTTCTTCGGCGACGCCCCGGTCTTTCCTCGTGCGTGGCAGCACCCCGCCCGGCCCGATCTTGACGTCACCGCGGTCCAAGATCTGCAGGCTCGGCTCCGCGCGCCGTACCCGCACCCGTACCCGCACCCTCCTGCGACGCCCAGCGCCGCCTCTCCGCAGAGCACGGTCAGCTCTGGCCCCGCCGTAAAAACGAGCGTGCCGGCGCCGTCGCGGGCCCCGCCGCGCACGGCAACGCGCAAAAAAAGCATAGACCGGAACCGCCGGCCGTGCGCCCACTGCTCCGGCAGCAAGCGGAAGGTCCGTTGGTTTTTTCTTTTTCTTTTTTGATGTGGCTCGCGTTTATTGCTCATATACGCGCCTACTGTATAGTGCAAGGTGATCTCGACCGCGCCGCACCTGTGCGAGCGCTGCAGGAACCACGGCCTCGCGGAGTGCCCGCCGCACATCTCGTGGACCCGGCGCAAGGCGAGCGTGTACGACAGCGACGGCCTCTCGCCGCTCGACGTGCGTTTTTTCTTTTCTTTTTTGCCCGCTGCTGTTGCGTTTCCGGCGCGGAGAAAGAAATATGCTGATGGGCGTTGATTTCTGGACAGGCAGACGACAGGGAGCTCTCCTCGCGCTCGGCGAGCCCGCCGTTCCTCGGCGCCAGCAGGTCGCCCCTGCTGTTCCCCGCGACCGCGGAGAACGAGAAAGACGCGTACGGGCAGACGTCGCCCACCCAGGCCTGGGTCCAGATGCAAGCGCAAGCGAGCCACGGCATGCCACATGCAGAGAGCGGCCACTACGACCCCTGCATGCCGCCCGCAGACCTCGCTACCCCCCATTACGCCCCGCAGGACGTCCAGGTGAACGCAGCAAAGTAAGCCGCATTTTGCACCGTTTCGTGAGATCATTTGCTTATATGCTTGCCACGCTACCCCGACAGCCTTTGCCAGCCTATGCTCCCGCTCTGTCACGTCTGCCAGACGCCGTACGACCAGCTCCTGCTGATGAATTACCTGACCGCCGTCGCCGCTGCGTCCTCTCCGTACGAGGACATGCCCGTGCCGAACGAGTTCGGCCAGTTCTCTGCTCCCTTCGAGCGCTCCTACTAGACTTTCAGACCGTATAGACTTTGTGGCTTTGGTATCTCTTCGTTTCTGGGACAGTTCACTGTATCTTTATCTCTTCACTCACTCACTCACGTACGCGTATTATTGCACGGAGGGGGGTTCCTGGACGGTTTTTGTTAGGCGTAGACTTCGGACTGCAGCGCGGAGCGGATGTATGTATTATTTCCTTTTGTACGCAATTGTATCGATGCTTCCGCTCTCCAAATTAGACATCAGTGTTATACATTCCAGTAAAACTACAACAGATCGCGGCAGCGGATAGCATTCTCGTTTGGCAATAAAGACGTTTTTTCACGGAGACTCGACTTCCTTGATACGGCCCTCGAGCAGGCGGATGGTCGTGTCGAGCCCCTTCAGCACGCCCTCGTCCGGGCCTTCGCCCGGCGCGAGCCTCGTGTGCGCAAAGTCGATCAGTTTCACGGCGTACAGAGGGCACTCCTCCTCCTCCTCGTCGCTCTCAAGGTCGTCCTCGTCCTCGCCCTCCTCCTCCTCGTCCTCTTCACCCTCCGCATCCAGATCCATTTCGCCATTCCCGGTATCTTCCCGCTCGCGCACCGCCGCGGCGCTCTCGAGCGCCGCGCGCGCGCGCGCGCAGTCCGCTTCGTACACGACGAGCAGGCTCGCGCCGACCATGCGCAGCTCCGTCGCCGCGAGCGCCGCGCGCACCGCGCGGACGTCCGCCAGGACGCCGGCCAGGACGGGCAGGAGCAGCGCGCGCGGGAGGCCCGGCCCCGCGGGCGCGCCGTCGTCGTCGGGCGCACGCGGGAAGAAGCGACGCACGCCCGCGGGGAGGTCGCCCGCGGTGAGCGCCTTGCCGTATGATTTGGGCGTGATGGCGGGCGCGCCTGCGGCGGGGTCGTATACCTGCGTGTTGGTGGTGTTGTGAGTGCATGCACGGGTTGGGGGTGGAGCGGGGGGAGCGAACCTGGAAGCCGGTCAGACGGACACCAGTCGCGAGGGAGGTCGTCTTCCGCGCGGCCTCGAGCATGCGCGCCTTCTTCTCGGGGCCCGCGGCGTCGTCGTACAGGACCGTCCCGAGCTTGATGTCGAGGATGTTCGGCGTGGCGAACGCGCTCGCGACGTTCTCCAGCACGATGGACTGTAGAGACGCAGGAACGCCGGGAGCCGATCCGGTAAGCACAAACGCATCCGCGAGAGCCGACTCGAGTCCCTGAACACTCATCTTTGTTCGCGTCCTCGGGCGCGGGGACGAGGCCCTGCTCGGCGTCCGCCGCCGCCGCGACGGCCGCGACGCCCCCGAGCGCCGCGAGCGCGCCCGCGCCCGCGTCCGGCACGCGCCCCTCGAGGCGGAGCGTGCCGTAGAACAGCGGCGCGAACGGCCGGAGGCGCGCGGCGCGCGGGTCGCCGCGCGCGAGCAGCGCGTAGAACGCGCGCTCGCGCGGGAGGCACGGCTTCACGACGAGCGCGCCGTCGGCCGTAGCGAGCACGCCCGGGTGCCCGCCGACCTGCGCGGCGAGCGCGCGGAGCGCGCCCGGGTCGGGGCTCGGCGCCGTGGGCTGGGGGGGCGGAGACACTGGAGGAGGGGGGCCGGACATCGCTGGCTCGAGAAGGAAGGGGTGGTTGCGCGTTACTTACTTGCTTGCTTGCCGGCTGTGACGAGTGCTTTCGGCACCGGTTGATGCGGCACGACGCGTCGCGCTCTCTTCCTCTTCCTCTCGCCCCACCATGGCGTCCACGAAGCTGGCCACGCTCGCCATCCGCGTAAGTGAAGAGCCCTCGCACCTCGTTCTACGTCCAGAAGTGCCTCAATCCTGACTCCAGACGATAGCCAAGCCGATCTCGAACCAGATAAAGCAGCAGGCGAAAGAGTTGAGTGCGCGGCACCGGGAACGGAGCTGTCGGGCGCTGGCCGAGGCTGACTGTTACTCTTTCTCTTCGCGGTTTTTTTATATTTTATTTTACCCAGGCATGAGACGTTCCGCAAACAGTGCGTCTCGCTCGCGCAGAACATGCACCGCGCGGAGGTCAAGCTGCGCACGAACCTCCTCGGCGACACCTCCAAGTCCATCCGGCCCCTGTCCGAAGCCAGGTGCGTCTCGCTCGCTAAATCATGCGCAGCACCCCGCATCCCGCATAGCGCTCAAACGAGCGCCATCCCGACAGGGCCATCGAGAACGGCGCGAACGCCATAGCGGAGGGCTTCCTCTTCAGCGTCGCGGCCGTGCTCATCGTCGGCGAGACGTGGCGGAGCTCCCGCAGCCAGGCGAAGCGCCGCGACACGGTGGACGACCAGATCGAGGACCTGGCGGGCCGAATACAGGGCGTCGGCGACGCGGTGAAGGAGCTCGAGGCGCGCTTCGAGGAGCGCTGGGCGGCGGAGAAACAGCGGTGCGTGCGGAGAGTGTTGATTATCATTATGGGCTTTTGTTTATTTCTCACTCTTTTTTCTTTTTCTTCTTCTTTTCTTTTTTTCCCCCTCACCGCGGGCTGATAGGAACGACGACCTCAATCGCGTTCTGTCGCGGATAATCGACGTGGGTCTGCAGGGGGGCTGGGCGGAGCTCGAGGACACCCCGCTTCGTCTACCAAAAGTTAATGTCGATCCGCCGACGACGGAGGAGGAACCTCCCCGTTCGGGTCCATCTTCGCAAACCTGAATTTATTTACTCCAGCAATAGACGGACTTCTAGACAGACTCGATTTTCGGAGTGCAACCGGGATGTTCTTGCTGTCTCCCCCCCATATCCTGAACTGCATGGCATCAGACACCTGGACACTCGGACACCTCTGTTTCGTCGGAGGTTATTGGCAAATTATAATGGCTTTTTGCACTGTGGTATTTTGTTTTCATTTTGTCGGCTGCGTGCGCATAATTCTCTTCCACTGAGCTAATTTAACGGATGGATGCCTGTCGTCGGCGCTCATGTTATTTTGCTTCCTTGTATAATGCAGAATGTTCATGTCGATCGCATTGCGAGTTCAGTCCTTGCAGACCTCAAGAAAAAGCTACACCGAAAGGCCAGACAAGTCCAAAACTTGAAGTCACATTTGATATAATTCCGTCCACTACCTTCGCTGGGGCCAGCACACGGAAAAAGCCGTCCGCGCCATTTGCACGCCGAACGGCTGCCCAAAGCACCCCTTCACCCGCAACACGCCCCCTCCCGATCCGCATCTCCAGCTCCGTCGCCGCGCACGACCCGACGGACAGCCCGCCGCGCCGTCATCCAGTACGGGCGGTAGACGTCGCGCGCCGTCATCCAGTACGGGCGGTAGACGTCGCGCCCGGCGATCGCATCCCCACAGAGCAATTGCAGATCAAGGCCGTTGGGATCGTTCGGGTATATGAGCCACAGAGGGAGAGGACCGCGATGCCGTCCGTCAGAGCAATGAAAAGCGGCGCAGATGTAATCGAGTAAACCATATAATGGATTGAGAGCAAGAAAAGCCAGAATTCAGGGATGAAGCCAGGGTTTCACATTACGCGTTGAGGAATAGAACGCCCCGAGCATTGCCCGTCTCGCACGCAAATTCTCAGTAGCATTCAACACTGAAACTGAGAGCTAGCGTTTCTAAAACTCGAGTAATAGGACGAAGCATGCGCATAGTTAAACTGGATATATGCCGTTGCCTTTTGGCTTGGATGATTGGGCTGAGGGACGTCGCAACGCTGATTCAGGGACCTCATGACGTTTTACAGATGGGTCAATTGTCTTCACAAGAATGCGAGATTATCTGTAAGAATAAATCAAAAGGGATGCCTTTAAAAAACTGTACGACAAGTAAATGTACGCACCGGTCTCGTAAGTCACTCTCAGACTCAATCATTCGACATCCACTCCGAATACATTACGCGCCGTGCCGCCCAATTCGAGGCCAGCCTAAAGTCCAAAGCTAGCCGCCTAGAGACCACAGGTGCCAGACACAAGCAGACAGCCACAAAGCTCATCCTCCTCGGTATTTTTCGTTGTCGGTGCAATTCTTGTCAAGCCAGGTTCAAGCTCGACGTGTATTCGAAGCAACTGCTGGCGGCCCGCCGTCCCGTAAGAACTGAAATGAGGACCGCTCTCCAAATGACGCAGCACAAATTGACCAGTCTTCCTATGCCACTGAGTAAAATAAGAAGCCAAGAGAAGATAAATGCATCGGGAATGCGGATTTGAGCATCTGGTTCGCTGCGGTTAAACATCAGTGTATTGATCTAGAGTTAATCTAGAGTGCGGCGAAGCGAGGAAGCGGGCAAATGCTATATACATCTTTCTCACCGACTTCAACATTGCCGACAACCTTCAGCTGAGTTCGGGATGAGTTGACGTCTATGTATTAGCTGGACAGAATGGCAAGACCAGCGAAAGATATATCACGTTCAACTTCAGGATGCGGTTGACCGGCAAGGACGGCTGTCATTTGTCGCCCGGTCTTGGACGTGCTCGACGTTCTAATCATTCCGACACATTTCGACCTCCAATTCAAGGATACGATGTTTCTCTCATCGAGGGGGCTTCTAAGGACGCTGTTGGGAAACATCGGATGTCGGCAAGGAGCATATCGCAGCATCTCTTCAATTGAAGTCGGAAAAGACGTGGTCACCATCCCCTCTCTCTCTGCTTCGTTCCCATACAGTTGGTTGCGCGACACATGCCAATGTCCATCGTGTGTGCATCCATCTACGCGCCAAAAGCTTCACAGATCGTCGGATTTCGCTGCAAGCGTCCGGCCGACCTCAGCAGAGGTGGTGGACGGGGGACTGCGAATCAAGTGGGACTCAGAGCACGTCTCGTTCTACACTGAAGACTTCCTAGCGCGATATTCGTCGCCTGACAAGCTCTTCGCTTTCCACCGGGATGTCCAGGCTGAAACGTGGACAGCAAACCGTTTCTCTAACCTGTCCAAAGAAGACCTCGCCGTGCCCTATTCTGAGCTGTCCGACCGGAAGACGCTCCTGTCAGTCTACACGCAGCTGCTGCGTTATGGACTTGTCTTCATACGAGACGTACCAGCGACAGAAACCTCAGACGAGAAGTGCGAGTTGCGCGTGCTCGGGGAAAAATTGGGCAAGATTCGCAAGACGTTTTACGGGGAGACCTGGGATGTCAGGAATATACGAAACAGCAAGAACATCGCATACACGAACCTCGACCTTGGCCTTCATATGGATCTTCTGTGAGTTCTGCGATCCGAATAAAAACGCGTGCTTACAACGCTTCTCAAGCTATTTTAAGGAGCCTCCGCGATACCAAATACTACACTGTCTGCGGAACCGCGTTCGTGGCGGCCATTCCATCTTCGTAGATGCTCTACATGCGGCTCACCAACTCCATGACGCGTCCCCTGACGACTTCACACTTCTCTCAGAGACGCCCGTCCCATTCCACTACATCAACGACGGGCACCACCTCCACAACTCGCACCCAACATTCAAGTCCGAACGCCACCCATCACTGAAGTCTCCCGCGCTCCTCTCAAGCGTCAACTATTCTCCGCCTTTCCAGGCTCCGCTCCCCGCGTCGACGCCTCCCGCGTTCTACCGCGCGCTTGCAGCGTACGCCGCGCGGATCAACGACCCGCAGAATTGCTTCACGCACCTTCTCCGGGAAGGCGACGCGGTCGTGTTCGACAACCGCCGCGTTCTGCACGGACGCACCGCCTTCTTCGAAGAGCACCGACACGAGTCGGACGACGGAGAGACAAATCGGTGGTTGAAGGGCTGCTATCTGGAAGAAGACCCCGTGTTAGATCGTATGAGGGTGCTCAGTGCCGCGATCAAAGCTGGAAGCGCGAAGGTGACATTTACGTGAAACAGACTTACGACGCGTATGTTAAGGTGAAGGTGCCGTTACGCTCCTTTCTCCACGCCTCAAACTGTCCAAATAGGTGTATTCACGAAATAAAGGGGTTGGTTTGCACTGCTGCTTCTACTATTATCAAATCTCGCAACACTTGTAGCTTCCATTCGGCTCTCCGTTGGAACGTATAACTCGAACATCCAAGAACAATCCATCTTTCGTACTCATCCAGAGAGCAGGTTCTTACCATATATTCTCGAGTTTCGTAACGAAAAGCAGACTTACAGTTGATTATCTCATAATGCATACGCTCGTTCCAGGATTTCTCATGCATTAACAGATATTATGCAATAGTACATATATTTAAATGATTTTTAAATGAAAAATACATTTCTTGTTATAGGGAGTGACTAAGCTCAGCATTATCCGAATATGGCATATTATGTCATAATAGAACCATAGAAAATTCATAACTTACACCTTTTAAAGCGTAATCCTGGAACATTGTCCGAAGTAAGCAGTTCTATAGCATTGTGGGATGTATTTTCAAAAAATTGGACCCCAAAATTTCTAAAATTGCCTATATATTTATGCATAAATTGCCAAAGTCTTATGCAATATCAAATAGTAGATTTTGTGCATATTAACGCGGGCACGACGTCGGGATCCACCATTTTCTATGCATTAATAGATTTATGCATTAGTAGCTTATTCGTTATGAGATAATCAACTGTACGTGCACATACTCCGCCGCGAGGCTAGTTCTCCACATTTCATCACCAAGCGCGATTCCAACTACTCACTCCGACCCTCAAGCTCTGGAGTTTTCACTTCTCAATCGTCCGTCTACTCGTCGCTGTTCTAAGTCAACATATTCTGTGCTTGCGTTCTCGCAGCATATGCTAAGCTACTGATTGACCCGGGAAACACCTTCGCGCGCTTCCTACAGGACCGTACTCCCTGCTTGCACCGACGATTGCTTTCAAGGCACACCGACTATACTGTAGAGAAGTCAGTCGTCGTTTAGCGTGTGAGCTCAGAACCGGATTGAATAGGAGATAAATACAGCTTGTCGTGAGTTAAGCAAAAAATCAAGTGAGTAGTATATAAAATACACAATGAGACCTGATGATTTCACAGAATAAAAGTAGATTGCTTGATATATGCTACTTACAGGACAGTCCGAAGTCGAAGTCGAGGGAAATGTCCTGACTGAGATGGCGATCACTCCTGTTGCATCTCGACTTCCCCGTCTTCAAGAGCGTCTGCGTTGTCCTGTCCTTCCTCTTCTTCCAACTCTCTCTGGTACAGCAGAGCAACCAATTCTTGATGCGTTTCTATTACTCTTGCATAAGGATAGACGGTATCGTCTTCTGGCAACTCAAGAAGCAAGTTCTTTATGCCACAACTTAAGAGTAGCTCTCGGTGATTCTCCGTGATGCTTGAACAGTACATGATCGCAACCTCCTCCAGCTTCGAGAACCCGGCGCAAGGCACGTCTTTGGTGCGGCTCTTTAGGAAGTCCACAACACTCTCAGCCGAGAAACCCGCACATGCGCCTATGTTGAAGGTCTCGAGGTTCGGCAGCAGGCGTGTCTCCCGTACTTCATCCACGATTGTAAGTCCGCGAAACACAGCGTCTGGAATGACGGTATGGTTGATTGTCAGATGCTCGAGCTCCTGAGTGTTCTCTAGACAGTCTAAAAGTCGTATGTTGGTGTCCCCGAAATCGCCCAGCGAAATACGCTTGATTGGTGCTTGCGATGCACTCAGAAAGTTGTACAGATTGTTCCATTGACTCAGCATGGTATGCGGCTTACCCCGCAGACCTATTTTACTAAGATTGGGCGTGATAATGCTGTCGAGAAGCAGGTCGACATTTGCCGGAAAGCACCAGGTCACGAAAAATGTTTCCAGTTTATTTAAAAATATCCTTTCACCTGGTGGACTGAATTCATGCCTTTCCTGGCCGGTGATATCCATGACAGCAGTCTTCAAATTGGGTAGTCCTTGCAAGATCTCAATGGCCGTTTCTTGACACAGGTCTCCGCCATCGCTTAAGTCCAGCAACTCGAGATGCTCCAGCTGTGTCTGTGTCTTAACTGAATCTAGGTCGGCAAGACATCCACAGATGGCAAGAGACCGCATATTGTTCCTCGGCGGACCTAGATATAACTTTAGCTGGGAGTCGACCTCTCCGCTGCTGTCAAGCGTGCCGCAGTAAAATATTTGTTCTGCATTCACCATTTCGTCCACTCCGACGGCTGCCATAAGGGACTCGGGAAATACACCACGGAAGCGACGGACCCGTGCCCGGTGAGGCGCGAGCGTCGCCAGCATTCCCTCGAGACAGTCATATAGTTCCTTCGTCTTCTCGGGTCCTGGGAACATCTGGATGTCCTGGTCGAACATGCCGATATTAACCTGAAGCTCAGCTGCACCTGAACGCTCCACCCAGAGCTTCACGAGTTCGCCAATGTGAGCACCGGACTCCTGCCAGTTCGGAACCTCGATACGTGACCACAATTGTTGGTCATGGAGTGAGATTGCGCGCCAGGCCTTGCAGACATGTGTCAGTACGACGGGTGCATCATTGGGCGAGAAGCTCGACTTCTGGGGTAGGCAATTTTGGAAGACCTCGCGGATGAGTTCCTGAGGGAGACGCGAGAAATACGACTTTTCCATACAATGGCTGTCTATTTTGCCTTACTTTTCGGCACTATTCTGTAGGTTTTTGGAATTTTGGCAGTTTTGCTTCTGCCTTCACTCAACGAGTTTACATAGCAGAGCCGCTCTTGACTCTGCGTACGCAAAGACAGGAGCACTTTGTCCTTCCTTCGCATTCAAAGCATATTCAAAGAAACATGCATACGGCCGTACAATGTTCGTCCCGCAGCATTGCTTTCAATGCTCTTCATGAAACGCAACGTTGCTCTTCGAATCAAGTCCTTGCAACGCTAAGATGAAAGGGACAAAGTGCAAATTACTGATCTAGCTCAGAGTGATCTATTCATGACAGTCCTGCTTTGCACGATGACTGTACGGGCAAAGTAAGTTCTTCATTGCATCCACAAAGGTCATATCTCATGATGCAGGTAATCAAGGTGTATTAATCGCTGCGTTCGTCATTCTTACAAGACAGACAGCTGGAATTCGTATATTTAAATCAATAATAATAATATTAAATGCGCCGCAAATACAATGGGAAAAAAAAACAATGTGTAAAGTCGGATGAGAGTAAACACTAGATGTAGAACAATTCTTGATGACTTCTCTTGAGTGCAAAGGCGACAGCATGAAATGACGGGGCCGAGCCGACAGCCGACCCATAAAATAGGTGAGAGTAGACGTGAAGATGTGAGTCTCTTGATCGTCAAGCACTGACAGACTGTCGAGATGACCTATTGACGCGAATGATCACATTCTCTACTCCTGATTTTTCAATATCAACGCGGTGAGATGCCAAGATTTTCCGACAGAAAGACAGCCTTATTCCACGAAGTTTTCGTCCATGATTCTGTAGACCCTTTCCACGTGTGTTGAGCATAGAAACTAGATCCTTCACTTCGAAGTCGTCGCATGCCTCAAGCGAAAGGAACTCTAGCAAGGGCAATATGTTATGCATAACCGGGACCCGGTGGTCCAGTCTCAGTGCCTTCACGAACGCGCTGTCAATCGAGCAGTGGCTTAGCGAAAGGTTGGTAAGACTGGGAGTTAGCCTGAGGCAATCGAGCAGCTGAATATCGGTGAAACCAATTTCCTTGATAGAAAGCTGCATCAGTGTGGGCCGGCAGCGCTTCAAGAATCGCCTGAGATGTGTCCATTGTCTCCGCGTTGGCGGAGGCCCCCTTAGACCCAATCGTCGGAGGTTTGGCGCGAAAAGAAGATCGAGAATCGGACCGACGTCGACCAACCAGTCCCAGGAGATGAATAGAAATGAGAGACTCGGCATAGGGATCTCAGGAAGCATGATTTCTCTAGAGTACTCGCCTTGAGCAACGTCCAAGGTACATGACTCGAGCCATGGCAATTCTCGCAGCAGGTCAATAGATGTGCCTATTGACATTTGACCTTCTCCTTGAAGTTGCCACAAATCCAGGTGGGCGATTGATCTGAGAGAAGAGAACGCTTTAATGTCGAAGAATGTTTGTCTAAGGGATAGACACCGCAGTGAATCCGGTACGATGAGAGTCTGTGGCGTAATGCGTGTCCTCCCATTCGTGACATCGGCAGTGTCGCAGATGAACAGGTCGTCCAGCTTCGTCATGTCCTCCAAACGGAGATCGTCCAGCAGAAAGCGCGGGAAGACGCGTAAAAGCTTCCTTATCCGGTGCGCATGCGGAGCAAGAACTTCCACTACTCGTTGAATGACCAACACATGGTCTTCGGTGATTTTCCAGGGCTGATAATCACTGGCAAGATGAAAATCGATTGATAACGGCCGTTGCCTGGACCTTTCCAACCACAATCTGCAGAGATCCACAATCCCTCCACCAAGTCCTTCGACCGGAGACGGAAGGTAAATCGTATCCCACAAAGCCGACTGTAATATGGCACATTCCCGCCACCAACTGCATACATGAGTTAGAAGCAAGGGACTCTCGTACGCCTTGAACGAGGGCACCGTCGGTAAAGTCAATAGAAATATTTCATAAAGAAGCTCAAAAGGTAGCTTGCGCAAAGAACATGTTTGAAGAGATGTGGTAATCTGGTCTTCGCAGAAGTCCGTGTCCATAAGTTTTCGTTTCCCTTTTCGAGGATTTGTCGGGCACGCTGACACAATGGGCGAGAACACCGAATGGTGAGGAAGTCGATAGGTGTAGGTAGCCACGGTGAAGGAAGAAGAATGCAGCTGTCGACAGAAAGTTATATCTGCAAAAGAAGGAGATGAGGAGAGAGCAAAGAAGAGAGGTCGAATGATGCATTCACCTTTGCAGGAGCTTACAATGCAATGGGCCGCAAACCGGTGACACGATCTTGCCGAGTTTGTACAGCAAGTGATTACAAGGACGCCTCACGCAAAACATTTGTCGCGCGCCACTAAGTACCCGTCGGTAAGGCTGGTATGTAGTTGTAGGTATGCGTATTCCCGGCTGCAGTCCAGCATTTTAAACCAGTAGGTCTCGTGGAGTTACGTCTGTTGCATTGGGTTCGCGGCGTGAATATCAAGTTGTCCACATTCGCGCTGAGAATAAGAAGAAACCTATTGGGATATTTCCTGTCTACCTTAAAAAATGTGATGCTCACTAGACTCGAAATCTATATAATTGATTTATGTGGAGTTTTCAGCATGAAGCAAAAGAGACTGAACGTGCATACTGTACGATATGAGACTAGCGTGAGTCTCCGAACTGGCCGAGAAACCCCATGGAGCTCCGTGCCACACAAAGTAATTTTATCCAAAAAGACTGCAATATCAAACTGCCGTGCTAATATGCACGGAAACACCAGTCTTCAAAACAGGCTGATAATTCGGAAAGCTGGCATAAGGCGTTTTTGAATGTTGATGTCGGACGAGACGACCGTAGGAAAACAAGACGTCGGTGGCGCAGATCGACGTGACTCCGGGACATATGCGAACCTAGCCCACACGCCACGCCTGGGTATTTTGATTTGTTATCTGTGGAAATGTAAAGACTTATACATTTACATGTTATTTTCTGCTTAGAAAAGGGGAGCGAAGGGAGGGAAAAGAAGGGGAGGGAAGGTGGGTGGCTGCATCTTTACAATTTCGTAAATACCAGGAAAAGGGCCAAGCAGAACTCTTACTTCAGCGCCCATTCGACCTAATTTTACGCTAGCTCGTGTACTTGGAAAGGCAGCATTCGGCCTATAGTTGATTAACTCGTGGCGCCGAGCGGGCCTAGCAATTGAGACGTAGAATTTCTGTAACGTCTGGCTATAGCAACAATACTCGGACTGCATGTCCATGTACATACGTATATGTATACATTCCCCCATTGAGCTGAAATTAAAGGTCCCTTGTTCGAGGCGAAACTCGAAGACCGGGTAAATAAGGATTCAGAACGGTGATGTCTCAAAAGCGGACGGTAAGAAAAGGAAGTTCGATACATGATGAGCATTACTCGCCCACTTTCGCCAAATGCTTCAATTCGACTTGATGCCCCACTTCCTTTGCAACATTGTCAAGCACGAATCGCGCTCCTCAGAGAATTTTACGACCTCCCGCCTCTGTGACGTCGGTAGCTCTTCGATTACCACCGAGTACGGATACTGGCCAAGAAACACGAACGACAATCGAGGAAAGAGTTCGACATACTCTTCTGCTAAGTTCCGCATGTTCGCCTCATGCCAAATCTCCCAAGCATAATTCCTCCTTCTCTGCTGCGTTTCGAACTCTGTGTCTAACGGCGGCAGAGAGTTGAGGTAGTTGTCGTCTTCTAAAGCAAGGTAGTCTTCTAAATCGTCGCCAGGTGGAAAAAGCCGGACTACGTAATATCCTAGAGAAATCTCGTCCCTACTGTCGCGCCATCCCTCGCACTGGTACGAGTCTCTGCTGAAGGCAAGAGATCGCAGTCGTTGGAGTCCCTTCAGTTCTTCCTGCAACTCCTCATGGTCGATGAACCAATTGTGCCGCCACCCAGACTGTTCACCTGCGGAGAGCCACAACATCTCTAACGATGAGATCAAACTGATAGCAGAAAGTGCCTTGATGGAAATGCTTTCTGATCCAAAAACGAGATATAGGGCTTTCAAGGAGGAGAACTGGGGCGCTGAAATGACAGGTAGCAGCTGGTCCTCCAAAATGCTCGCATGCATTGAGTACTTAAACGCCAGGTTCTCCAATTGAGGGTTTACCGCGATGAAGCCACAGTTAGCATCACTGGGACACCCATTGAAAATAAGCTTCGTCAAGTTGGGCATGTATCCGAGCTGCTTGAGATACTGACTTCCGACTTCGTCGATTTGTAAGTGTTGCAGCAGGCGCGAAGCCGTCCCATCCAGTGGAAGCAGTAAGCGCAGAAGTGGACTGTCATCATCTCCACTGGATACGCGGCAATGGTCGAGATGAAGTTTACGCAGGCGCGGAAACGTTGGAAATTCGTTGATCGGCGGAGGTGGAGCTGTCGTAAACGCTAGGCCCTCCAGAGCGAGGTCTTCGCAAGAAGGTGCAACGTGAAGGAGAATGGAGTAAATTAGGCGGCCAGTGAGTACTGGGCTTTCATTTCTTGAAATAAGCAAAAGCATTGAAACTGAAATACGGAGGGTTTGAATTCCCGACCAGCAATTCCCGTTTATTGCGTATGCTGAGCTGATACTGGCGTCATGAAGCTGCGTTATCGAGAACCTATCGATGCAAAGATGGCGTAAAGGTGAAGAGGACAACACTTGGACCAACATCGGGGGCATAGGTGTGAAATCGTTAAACTCCAGACATTCCAAATTGGTCAAAGAATAAGCCACCACGCACGAAAGGCTACTGAGCAAGAGGTGATACGTGCTCCATGCCTTTCGCTTGAGATCTCTGACCTCCGGACCAGTATCCTCTGTGAGGGTGAGACCAGTAACTTCTGTGATGTATCTCCCTTCGCTAGCGACTGTGAGTCGGCGTACGCACGGGCCCAAAGGATATTGTATATGCTGTCCCCTGGAGCGCAATTCCCCTTCCTGGAGAAGAAGGTGTACCAGCATGATGGATCCCGGGCTGAACGTGAATCGGACACTCGCGAACTGCACGGAGCGTGCAAGCTGCCGACAGTCACGGTCTACTAAGGCCAGAGAGGCCAGATCGGCTGCGTCGAAGTACTCGACAATGTCGGACAGCAACTCGAAAGGCAGCTTCTGTAAAGGTGGGTAATTCGATGAGACTGGGCGGCCCTCGTTAACCCGATCGAAAGCTAATGGTAGAGGTGGAGCTACATCTCGGGCGAACTCGTCCTTTCCGCCAGTGAAAGTCGGCATCAGAAGATTCAAGATCTGCGCCGGTTCGCTACGTTCTTCGTCAGTCATTTTTTTAAAAGTAAAATCAAATAGAATAAAGTGTTTGTGTATCGTGTCTGTGAGATCAAACTCAGCGATAGTAATCGGTGTACGAGTTCAAGTCAGTTTTGGAAGGTGGCCGACGCGCCTCAGACGCGTCCGGTTCGTTGTGACAGGAAACGTTCAACTGGAGTTTTCGTGGCTCTCGCTCTGCTCTCCTTCAGTCATACCACAAATCATATACGATGGACTGGACTGCAGACTCGAACAAGGCTCTGAAGCTGTCGCTTGGTGAGTACCGGTGAATATGGGAGGCTCTCAACGTATAACGTGGCTGCCAGTACGTGCACCGGAAGACAAGGCCATCCTGTCAGACGAGGAAGCATACGAGTTCCATCCTTCATTCACATATCCCGTAAGTAACACTTCTACTGCATCGAAGGAGCATGCTAGATTATATGCAGATATTTGGCGAGGAAGAGAAGATATATGGCTACCGCGACTTGGTTATTGATGTGAGCATGTACCTCTTCGTTCAAGCATTCGGTCCTGATGGGTTTATTCAGTTAAGATTTTCCTCGGGCTCTCTTGCGCAATATTTGTCCGTCAGCTCTTCCGAAAGGTTACCGTCAACGACAACAGTAGACGACGTGGAAGGGACGCTATACAAATTCATTCCCGCTGGTACGCTGGTCTGCTTCTGCCTGGTTCACGCGTTATCCATGGGCTCAGGACAAACGTGAAAGATTATTACAGGAAGGAAGAAGAATTCCTTGCACGCGTCAAAAAAGATGCGTTGAGCTTCAAGCCACTCGGCGAAAAAATACATTCGTACAAGCGCAAGAACGCGTCCGGCGGCAAGGGGAAGGCCAAGGCGCTCGTGTCAAGCGACGACTTGGACGAGGAAAGCGATGGTGTTGTAACATTCGAGGTCTACCATGTGAGTATGTCCTGTAAGTGAGCTCTCATACTGTCTGACTTGGTCCCAAGGCAACATTTGCAACGCCTGGATTCCGCGAATATCACCGCAGGATGCAGTTGTTCATTCTCTTGTACATTGAAGCAGGCTCATACATAGAAGAAGAAGACGAAAATTGGGAATTTGTCGTTCTGTGTGTTGTGTCTTCTTTCTTCCCTTTAATTAATTTCGCTGACCTAAGTCTTATAGATATGAAAAGCGAAGACGGCGCGACGCGTCGCGGACACCGACGTATCACTTCGTTGGCTACTCTTCGTTGTACCCTTTCTACTGTTTCCCCGAGCGAGTGAGGATGCGCCTTAGGTGATTGCTATTCTTTACATTCTATTTCTATTTCCTTCCTGACTCACATCTACCATCAAGTCAATTCGTCATTCTTCCTCCATACCAGCGCTCCGGCCATGGATGTGAGTCTTTTAACCTACCCCCTCCGATCTCCATATTGACTCTAAATCTTCACCTGTAGCTTCTCTGTACAACTCGATTTATCAGTACATCCTCAACGAGCCGCGCATCTCCGAGCTGACCTTAGAGGACCCGGCGGAGGCATTCGAGGACCTGCGCGACCTGTGCGACCTGCGGATGCTCCTTGCGCACGCAGAGTTTATGGGCGAAGCGTTGGGCGAGCCGGGCGCTGCGCATATCATCAAGGGAAAGGGCAAACTAGGCCCGCCTACCGAGAAGGGCTGGATCGAGAAGTGGCGGCGGGACCTCAAAATCGCAGGGGTGCGCAGGCGTCTGTACCTGATAACAAACCTACTCACTCATCTATACGGGTTTTCAGAGGCAATACCAACGGTTGATCGAGATGCTAATACTCAAACATGTGGAACCCTCTGACACAAAGGCCATGCGAGCATACAGGCTGCAAGTCAAAGAGCGACTGTATAAGTTCAACTACGTGAGCTCAATTGGTCTGTTTACTCTTAGTCGTGACTCACCCACTTCCTACACAGCAAATTTTGACTGAAATGACAAGGGAAGAGAGACTGGAGAAGCTGGAAGAGACATTCCAGAACGTTAAGGAGGGCTACCAAGCCATTTTGTCTGCGATATAATTTATTCTGTTTGCTGTCGAAGTTTTATCGTTCTTTATTGCTTATTGCTTTCAGACGGCCTTCGGAGGAAAGAGTAGCTCATGTCTGATCTCTTAACAACGTAGTATATATTCAAAATTTATATTGGACTTATGGGTAGCAATGATAAGGGCTTGATGTCAACCCAGGCTAATTTTATTACAGCGAGCTAGATTACGAGCAATCCATTTCTGCACAAGGCGTTCAGATGAGCCAGTCGATCTATTAACAACAGAGCCTCAAACGACTCACCTATTTCACTCACGACCGACGCCGGCGTGCACAGCAACATCTCTACCTCTTGACGTTCCAACTTGTCCAGATCGTCATCAAACACCTCCGGAACCTCGCCGCCTTCGTCACGAGCAACTTCCTCTAGGCGCACGCGCCCGGCAAGAGCGAAACCCGCCTCCGTCTCGGTGTCGAGGTCCCTCTCTCGGACGTCTCGCGGCGGTAGATCCGGCGCCGCCTCTTCTTCCTCCGCCCGCATGCAGTCGCAAATCCGGTGGAGCGCAAGCTCCGAAGTAGCATCGCTCAAGACGGCCTTCGCCTCTTCCGACGCAAGGCCCTTCGCGAGCGGCCTGTTGGCCGCGAAGATCGGCCCCGCGACGACACGGTCGTGAA
>JAJOHG010000234.1:0-41194 GCA_021029095.1 Phellopilus nigrolimitatus
ATAAAAACACCATGTAAATTAATAATTAGTATATCATAGCACAATAGACCAGTGTATACCTTCATAGCTCAAGATTTGAGTCCAGGAGAATTTCAGAAAGGAGGATACATACAAAATCACTGTTTTTCATCATTTCTGAGTTATATGCAAGACATACTTGCTTCTGTATTTCATAATATTAAATTAGACAACAAATAGTGAATTTATCAACTTTTTTGAAGAGAATCCATCAAGATTTGAATGAGATATGGATTTTACAAGTAGTTGAGGTGTTGAGATGCTCAAATCATAGTGTGTGACAATACTTATGAAAAAGGCTGTAACAGCAGTGTAGAATAGTGCTGATATCAGAACACAGTTCATATTTCTTTACACACTGTGGGCATCCACTTAGAATCCCCCCATGGTGAGTTGATTGGATGTTTTATTTAATTGTGGCTTTCTCCACACATTATAGTTTAACACTTTTGGACACTTTTATCCAAATCACTTTTTAACTTTCTTATGCCTTTCTCCAAACAGTATACTTAAACTTTCTTTTTGCCTTTGACAAAAAAATGCCTTGTCCACACAAGAAAGGCTTAACAAAGGCATTTTTTTGTCAAAGGCAAAAAGAAAGTTTAAGTATACTGTTTGGAGAAAGGCATAAGAAAGTTAAAAAGTGATTTGGATAAAAGTGTCCAAAAGTGTTAAACTATAATGTGTGGAGAAAGCCACACTTAAATAAAACAACTAATCAACTCACCATGGGGGGATTCTAAGTGGATGCCCACAGTGTTCTTGTGTGGACAAAGGTGAAAAGAAAGTTTAAGTATATCATTTGGAGAAAGGCATAAGAAAGTTAGAAAGTCATTTGGATAAAAGTGATAAACTATAATGTGTGGAGAAAGCCACAATTAAATAAAACAACTAATCAACTCACTATGGGGGGATTCTAAGTGGATGCCCACAGTGACTCCTCAAGAGGGTACTGAGCGGGTCGCGCTGTGATCCTTTCTTCTCTACCAGCAATCATCAAGCAAGCACGTAAAATAAAAACTGGCATGTTTTGACGAAAACATGCCTTTGTTAAGCCTTTGTTGTGTGGACAAAGGCAAAAGGAAAGTTAAAATATACAGTTTGGAGAAAGGCATAACAAAGTTGAAAAGTGATTTGGATAAAAGTGTCCAAAGTGTTTAACTATAATGTGTGGAGAAAGCCACAATTAAATAAAACATCTAATCAACTCACCATGGGAGAATTCTAAGTGGATGCCCGCAGTGAAACGGTATATTTTAACTTTCTTTTTGCCTTTGTCCATACAAGAAAGGCTTAACAAAGGGGTGCTTTGACAAATCTTCGTTAGTGTCCTCTCACTCTTCCAGCTGGCTCTTCTTCTTGTCTCTCTTTGTCGTCTTTCCCTCTGATGACCTTCTGTCCCGACTCTCGCTTTGCCCAAACTTTTGTGCGAACAGAAATCCAGGACACAACAAACTCTTAATATCGAGGAGGACAACCACCTGGCGTGCACTTTGCTTGCTACTGCTTTAGGTGTGGACCTTCCTGTTTCATTTTTTGGTCTTAAATTTGATTCACATGTCATGTCTACAGTGTTATGACACGTATTTTAATTTTCCCTTACCTTGTCTTGAACTTGCGGTCTCTCAGTATTTAGAGTCACATGATAGCCTAGAGTGTTCTACACTGACGTCATCATGACATCATAGTCTAGACCATGACATCATAGTGACATCATCGACAGTGACATCATCTATGACATCATTAGCTCCACTCGCTCCACTAATGTACCATATTAGGTAGTGTACTGCTTGGTCTGTGCGCACTAGGTTTTAGTATATAAAGAGACAATAAACATCTGGGAGGCTCAATCGAGTTCTCTTAGAATCTCCACCACAAAGTGTGATCCCCTTCTAAGTCAGCTCAGCATTCTCTCTTTTGTCGTCTTGTACTTTGGAGTTTGCGCCTCAGCCTTTTGGTTTGTGGTGTGCTCTAACAGTAGAACTCGATTCTATCCTCATTGCGCATTCTCCAAACATTCCTCTCATCTCTAACTCGCCCTCATCTCTATAACTCTTGCCTTGTCGTCGCGACACGTTGCGGCGGCCTGTTTTCACCACTTCACAATTTCACCTCACACTCGACGCGTGCGTTCAGAGAGGTACAACCTTCGACCTCGAGGACATCACCTTCGCCCTGAACAGCACTTCCGACACACCCATCGACTTTCCCTCTTCTACCTTCAACGCCAGCACTATCAAGAACTCCCTCACCTTCGGTTCCCGCTACCTCGTCCTTACCGTCGTTGATCCCTTGATCGACGCTCGGCTTTTTGATAGGAAACCCCCCATACTTCCCACATACGCGGAAATCAGAGTGTCTGGTTCCACTACCGACTCGCCGCGTATTCACTTTCAATTCCGTTCTTTATTAAACCATCCTTCGCACTCTTGGTGAACTGTTGGTAGCGCAGGCTTAAGCTAAGCTACTGAGGACAATCCCTCCACGAGTAGTAAGGGACAGGCGAACACCACGTCGTAGCCCTCTCGTGCAACTGCTGAAGTGTGTGTTGCGGTGCCGTAGTCAGTAGAATTATCTACCGAAACATATTTCGTTGATAGTTAGTCACCGCGATGGACCAACCACCACCTTTTGTCGACATAGAGGGGCAGCAGGCGCAGCAGCAGCCACCACCCCCAACCACCCAGGACTTGCTGCACCTTATCGGCATGTTGACGCACCAGGTGCAGGCCTTGGGAGGGAACGTTGCACACCTCACCCAAACTGTAACCAACCTGGCTGCAGCCCCTCATCCACCACCTGTAATCATGCCAGCACCAGCGGCGGCGGCTCCCTCACCCAAAATGCCAAAGGTGGCTCCACCGTCGTACTTTGAAGGAAATCAGGAGGAATCTGAGGGGTGGTTGTTAGAAGTTCGGATCTACCAGGAGACACATGCGGCTGAATTCCCAGATGTGGGATCGCGTGTCAAATTTGCGTTGTCATACATGCGAGGAGAGATGGTGCAGGAGTGGAAGAGGATACACGCACAGAGCAGTCTACTACACATACGAGGAGTTTGTGACGGACTTCAAGGAGCGATTTGGTGATCCCAACCCGGTTGCCACAGCCATCTCCAAGCTGGACAACATGCATCAAGGGAAGGACACCATGGACGCATTCGTGGTAAAGTTTCAGGATGTCGCTTCGCGCACGGGTTACAATGACGCTGCTTTGATTGAAGTCTTCAAAAAGAAAATTAATGGTCAGCTACTTGCGCGTATGTACGCACTACCGACGATGCCAACCACTCTTTCACGTCACCACGGCATCAATGGATGGTACGAATGGGCACAGCGACTCGACCGACAGTGGAGGGAGGGCGAAGCCTATCGTCGTGGTGCAACGGAGCAAAAGCGGGTAGCTCCAGCACAGCAGACAAATGCAGGAAAGGCGACGCAGACACAGAGTCAGACGAGGACGTATCAGCAACCACAGGTGCAGGTACAACCAAACTATGGAAGTTATGGACAGGGTAGGGCTCAGCCGGGTGCGTCTGGGACGTCGACTACGGGAGCGCCAAAAGACCCTAATGCTATGGATGTGGATCGGACGGGCCGGAGACCACCAGTGAAGTGTTTCAAGTGCGGCCGTCTTGGACATTATGCGAGGGACTGCAAGGTTGGCCTCGATGTCAGGGCGATGACGTACGACCAGATGCGCGATTATTTTGCTCAGGAGGCTGCTGCGCAGAAGGATAAGGAGGCTCTGGAGGCGAAAGCTAAGGAGCAGGGTTTTCAAAGCGAGTCCAAGTGAACAATCTCCCGCTTGTGACTCGGAATCGATTTTCTTCTCTTGATGATGATGTAATATTAGATTGTAAAGGTTCAGGGGGGTCTCTGACTGGTTCGGAGCTCGGCGCCAAAAGGGCGTGCTTAATTCCCCATTCCAATATATATTCTGGTCCAGATTCATCATCGGAAAAAGGAGAAAAAGGAGATAAGAAGTTCATTCGATCAACCAACAATCGCCATGTCGCTATACGCATCACACTGCAGACTAGTGACACCAATGAAAGGTTGGACGTAGAAGCATTGTTAGACAGCGGCGCTACTGGCCTTTTCATTGATACCGAATTTGTTAAAGCAAATCGCCTGAAAACACGTAAACTTGCACGGAGTATACCGGTTTACAATGTTGATGGCACCAAGAATCAAGGAGGATCGATAGAAGAGGAGGTAGATCTGATTGTGCAGTTTAGAGAACATCGGGAGAAGGCAACCTTTGAAGTCTGTAACCTGGGAAAGACAACCGTAATTCTTGGTCACCCATGGTTAAAGAGACATAACCCAGAAATTGACTGGAATTCTGGGGAAGTCAAGTTAACTCGATGTCCAAAAACTTGCCATTCGATGCAGAGGCGCGAGAAGAGAGAGGAAGAGGCAAAGATACGGAGGTTGAAGCCTATGCCTGAGTTGATAGCAGACGAGGAAGATGAGGATGACGAGTTGGACAGGAGGATTGTGGAAGAAATGTTTTGGCTTCGCTACATTGATGAGAAAGATGGATCTGGTCCTGACCCCAAACCTCTAAACTGGAAGAAAGCGGAACCACCTGTCTGGAAGGATTTGGTGCCAGAAAAGTTTCACGAGTTCTTAGATGTGTTTGATCAAAAGACGTCAGAACGACTTCCGACCAGAAAACCATGGGATCATGAGATAAACCTGAAACCTGATTTTGTTCCCAAGAAGTCGAAGGTCTATCCACTATCTCAGGACGAAGATGAAGAGGTGGGGCGCTTCATTCAGGAACAAGAAGCCAAGGGGTATATCCGGCCCTCTAAATCGCCAATGACATCGCCTATTTTCTTTATCAATAAGAAGGATGGGAAGCGCAGAATGATTACAGACCACCGGTACCTAAACTCAGGAACTGTCAAAAATGCGTACCCGCTTCCCTTGATCTCAGAAATTATTGATAAGCTAAAAGGGGCCAAGTACTTCTCTAAGATGGATTTGCGATGGGGTTATCACAATGTTCGAATCAAGGAAGGAGACGAGTGGAAGGCAGCCTTTGCAACAAGTAGGGGAGCGTATGAACCATTAGTCATGACCTTTGGATTGTGCAATGCACCAAGCACGTTCCAAAATATGATGAACGATATCTTCAATGATCTCATGATCGAGGGAGTTGTTGTGATCTACATCGACGATATATTGGTTTTTACAAAGACCATGGAGGAGAATGATCGCATTGTCAAAGAGATCTTAAAACGACTTCGCGAAAATGATCTATTCCTAAAACCCGAAAAGTGTGTGTTTGGAGTTGAGGAAGTGGAATTTTTGGGGATGATAATCAGAAACGGCGAGGTCAGCATGATGGAGGAGAAGGTGGAAGCAGTAAAAGACTGGCCAGTTCCCAAGAAAGTCAGAGACGTCGAATCGTTCTTAGGTTTTGCAAATTTCTATCGTCGCTTCGTCAAAGACTTTGCAAAAATCACCAGGCCTTTGAATGATTTAAAAAAGAAAGAAAACTCTTGGGAATGGGGAGAAAGAGAACAAAAGGCATTTGACGAGTTGAAGACACGTTTCTGTGAACAACCAGTTCTTGTTATTCCTGATCCACGAAATGAACTACGTGTTGAATCGGATGCATCAGACTTTGCGACAGGAGCAGTACTCTCCATGAAATGTGACGATGGATTATGGAGACCGTGCGCATATTTGTCCAAGTCGCTCAGTGATGTGGAAAGGAACTATGACGTCCATGACAAAGAATTATTGGGCATTATGCGAGCGCTTGAAGCATGGCGCCACCATTTGGAAGGCTCAACCCATAAATTTGAAATATGGACTGATCACAAGAATTTGGAATACTTCATGAAGGCGAAAAATCTTAATCGTCGACAAGCTCGTTGGTCCCTCTACCTGTCTCGCTTTGATTTTGTAATTCTTCATAAACCTGGCAAAACAATGGAAAAGACTGATTCCCTCTCGAGACGTTCGGACCTTAAAGAGGGGGTGATGTTATGACACGTATTTTAATTTTCCCTTACCTTGTCTTGAACTTGCGGTCTCTCAGTATTTAGAGTCACATGATAGCCTAGAGTGTTCTACACTGACGTCATCATGACATCATAGTCTAGACCATGACATCATAGTGACATCATCGACAGTGACATCATCTATGACATCATTAGCTCCACTCGCTCCACTAATGTACCATATTAGGTAGTGTACTGCTTGGTCTGTGCGCACTAGGTTTTAGTATATAAAGAGACAATAAACATCTGGGAGGCTCAATCGAGTTCTCTTAGAATCTCCACCACAAAGTGTGATCCCCTTCTAAGTCAGCTCAGCATTCTCTCTTTTGTCGTCTTGTACTTTGGAGTTTGCGCCTCAGCCTTTTGGTTTGTGGTGTGCTCTAACATACAGGTGTGCTTCGAGTCTAAATTGCTACCTGCGCCTCAAGCTCACGTGTCGGTCTTGCTTCAGTGAACGCTGTGTAACCTTGCTTGCATTTTGGATCACAAAAGCACCCCTTTGTTAAGCCTTTCTTGTATGGACAAAGGCAAAAAGAAAGTTAAAATATACCGTTTGGAGAAAGGCATAAGAGAGTTAAAAAGTGATTTGGATAAAAGTGTCCAAAAGTGTTAAACTATAATGTGTGGAGAAAGCCTCAATTAAATAAAACATCCAATCAACTCACCATGGGGGATTCTGAGTGGATTCCCGCAGTGTAAAAGTGTCCAAAAGTGTTAAACTATATTGCATGGAGAAAGCCACAATTGAATAAAACAACTATTCAACTCACCATGGGGCGATTCTAAGTGGATGCCTGCAATGAAAGTAGATAGCAGATGTACATAGCAGGCCTCCCCATTTTCGAACTACAGATTTTGCATGACACTGTGTATGCTAATTTAGAATAGTCCTGTGAATCAGTATTATGAGTAAGGTAACACAAGGTGGTGCGTAGTTGGGATGACTGACATGTCTCTGGGACGTCTCTTTCTGTTTGAGCAACGTCTCAAGATCAGCTGCTTTCACCATGGCTCTATCCTTCGCTGCTTCAGCTGTGTTGGCGGCCACCTCTGCTTTGGCACAATGTGATTTGATCTCATTGTGTTCCTGATACTCACTATAAATCCTCAGAACAGGCTTACAGCAAACTCGAAATGTACCTCTTTCAACACCTCTACTTGCCGTTTCAGCAGGTCGACGTCGCTCAACACTGGTTGCCTTTCTTGCATATCATCCAGTAGTGTCTGTCCCCGGGCGAAGTTGGTTCCTTCCTCATTCACTGTCGGTGACTGCTGTACAACCGTGTTCGCGTTGGCATTGGTGGTCCTCTGGCATTTCGGTAGGAGCTGTCGCAAAAGCTTGTTGTTGTCTGATGAGAGTTTGATTATGTCTGGCGAAGGCAGGTACACATCTGTGTTTGAGTTTGTGTTGGCTGTCCACTGGTGTTTCTGTAGGGCCCGTTTGAAAGGCACATTGTCGTCGTCTGAGGTCAATATTATTGTCTCTGGTGAAGGTGGACGTGGAGACAGGTCTGCCTCTGGCTGTATGGCTTGCCACTGCGGGCATCCACTTAGAATCCTCCCATGGTGAGTTGATTAGTTGTTTTATTTAATTGTGGCTTTCTCCATGCAATATAGTTTAACACTTTTGGACACTTTTATCCAAATCACTTTTTAACTTTGTTATGCCTTTCTCCAAACAATATACTTTAACTTTCTTTTTGCCTTTGTCCACACAAAAAAGGCTTAACAAAGGCATGTTTTGATGAAAAAACATGCCTTTGTTAAGCCTTTTTTGTGTGGACAAAGGCAAAAAGAAAGTTAAAGTATATTGTTTGGAGAAAGGCATAACAAAGTTAAAAAGTGATTTGGATAAAAGTGTCCAAAAGTGTTAAACTATAATGTGTGGAGAAAGTCATAATTAAATAAAACAACTATTCAACTCATCATGGGGGGGTTCTCGGGCATGAGATGCAGTTGGAGTTAGGGCTCCCATTGGGTATGCACTTGATCATGTCCTTCACACCGGGCAAAATGCGAATCAAGCGGTCGACGGCTTCGGCCTCAGTCTCCCGCACGGTATCAACGTCATTCTCAGTTGCCTTCTTCTGCGCGTCATTTGTAGTGTGGTTGGATTTGAGGGACTTGTTGAATACTTGGTTCTCTAATATGAACTCAGAACCATAGCAAAACATGGTCACAGACCATGATTGGTGTTCTGGTCAATTTTACTTGAAGAACTGTGGCAGTTTGACTATCTTGTATTCCAAGGCCACTTGATGTGGGGAGACCGGGTGCTTACCTGGTCAAAATTGAAATGAAAATGAGCATGTGGTGCGATGAAACCAATAATATATTTTAGGGGCAGATCAGAGTCTGCCAGTCTGGTGGCCCTAATGCAGCATGAACATAAATTCTCGGGGTGAGATGGCCGAGCGGTCTAAGGCGCTGGAATCAGGTGACCATCTATCCAGTCCGAAAGGGCGCGGGTTCGAATCCCGTTCTCATCAATTGTTTTTGCTGCTCTTGTTGCTTGCTGTTACAGAAATCTCGCCCCGAAGAAAAAAATAATAAAGTTGCATTTTGCCTTTTTTGGGCGCATGTGATGATCGACAGAGCGTTGCGCCCGGCATGCGAAACGCGCCCTCCATCAGTGGATTGCTTCACAGCGCGCCGTTCCAGCTAGGCCCGTGACCGCTCTGTCGTGTTTCTCCGGACTTTGATCCTCCGCGCACCTCGCCCGCGGACGAATACCCCCGCATTTCACTCGAGCGCATTGCCCCACACGAGGCACGGCGCCTCCATGTCGTCGAACAGGAACGACCCGATCGCGCGTCCGAGAGCGCAGCGCAGCGCCTCGGGCGGGCACGCCGCCGAGCGCCGCGTCCGCGAGTGCCGTCTCGACAGCGACGCGAACGCCTCCTGCACTTAGATAACACATAACCAAGTGATACCCCAGCTGCCAGCTGTATCACTCGCTCCAGTCAGCTGGTACGCCGGAACCCGAGGGCCGCTTCTGCGTCGAGGACCTTGCGCACGCCGGCCTCGATGGTCAGCGCGTGTGACGACTTTTCGGTGTCTTTGTAAATCGCAGATTCGACCTCGGTGTGATATATATGCGCGAAGGCGCGCATAAGACCAGAGCGTCAAATTCCCCAGTGTATGCGCGAATGATTGAAGAGGCGTTTCTGGCTTTCAATCGGGAGAGACTTTAGGACTCAAGAGGGGGACGGAATTGGGAGCAGGTCCTCGAGCGCAAAGTTGTCGGGTTGAGGAGGAAACACGACTTCAGACGCGTACAACGCGTTGCTGACAGCTTAGAATATCGGAAAGCAGCTGTATTGTGAGCGGGCGAAGCCGTCGGGGCTGACATTGAGGCATGTAGATATGACCTGCAAACCAAGTATACAAGCATATCTGCCGTGCCGCAGAGCCTCCGGCGTTTCGATGGAGAGCTCTGAGCCACAAAGTCTCGTAAAAGTATACCTGACGGATAAGAGATGAACAAGTCTCTGCATACATGTGGATCAGAAATTCAGGCTTTCCGATGTCGGCAGTGACAGATTATGTCGGTGGGCGGCCGCAAATTAAAAAAAAGCAGTGCAGAAAGGGCGCTCAGTTTCTTCTCCGTTATGAACAAAAGGGAAAGGGGCGCAGTCTGCCTCTTGTCATCACAAAATTCTCATCTTTCGGCGAGTCCCAGTACATACAACAGAATCAGAGTGTTGCCTTCATCGCCATCAACAAGGATGGCCGCGTTTCTCCGGGATCACAGATGGAGTCATGATGCACAGCGAAGGGTAGACCGTACTCCTCGAGGACTCGGAGAACTACTGCTTGCTCCCGCCGTCCCAACGACATTCGTCCGAGCGTCCAGTCTCATTTGTTTTCTTCTTCGTGTACTGTTCGTCTACTCAAGCGGGATGAAGCGAAGGCCCGGGTTGTACCTGAATCGTGATTGAGGATCGCTTACGGGAGCAAATCATCGGCAAGAAACACGTGTGATCTCGTCGCAGCACCGCGTATCGAGGGACCAATTCACTATGACCATATGGCCTTTCTTCGTTCACTCTTTATAAAAGCCCGACACTGCTCGCACACGAGCAGGTCTCGTTTTTAGTGCAGTCTCCGCTTGTCACTCACAAAACGCACAGAGCACGCACGGTGCACTCGGAATAAGTCACAGGGATCATTCAACTGGTGAGCGAGCTCGCCTTTACACCATTTCTTCTGTCCATTTGAACTGCTATTCTTTTTTTTTTACTCATGTATTCCAAAATTCCATTTCGCAGATCGAGCGGTTACGGACTGCGTAGGGAATACTCTTTCATGCAGTACGCGCAGGCGACTTCTAACCACTTTGGCGGCGGCCTCGAAGGTGCGGCGTCCCCGCAGCACCTTCTATCGGCGCTCGCCAAAGCCGTCCTCGCCACCGCCCTCTTCCGCTGCTGGCATATCATTCTATTTTTCATAGCATGGGGGACTGCGATCACGCTCATCAACGAAAAAGTTACCAGTCTAACTATTCAGCCAACCCTCCTAACGGTGTGAGTCCTGCTAAGATTTCTTAGAAGGAGCTCGGCTTGAACTGTGTACTAGCGTTGGTACGGTCCTAGGTTTCGTCGTCTCGTATCGAACAACGTCGAGTTTCGAGCGGTATAATGAAGGAAGGAGATACTGGTCGCAAATTATTCTGGCTAGCAGGACTCTCGCAAGGACAGTGTGGTTCCATGTCCCAGGTAAGTCCGGTGGACTATCAGTTCCCCCATCAATCTTACAATTGTGTGCGACTCGCAGAACTTCCTCCCGCCAACCCCGACGACGAAAAGGAGGGAAGAACTGTGGAGGAACGGAAAGCGCGTAATCTCGTCGAGAAGAAGACGGTCATCAACCTGGTCGAGGCATTCGCGTACGTACCTTCCTATTTCTACATATACCCTGTTCTTACCATTTCTCGAATTGATACCAGAGTCGCGGTGAAACATTACCTGCGTGGCGAGGAGGGCATCAACTACGTCGACCTCTACCACCTCGTCAAGTTCCTCCCCTCGTACGCCTTCCCCGCTGGGATGGTCCCCACCGAGCTCGAGGCCGCGACCAACCTCCGGCGCACGCAGTCCTACCGCTCGGAGCGCAAGACCCATCTGGACGACGTCGCAGAGGATGACGAAAAACAGGACGAACGCCCGTCGATCTCCGTCGAGCTCGCGTCGCCCAGAGCTGAGAGCCCGCCCACTAACGGCTATCTCTCCGCCACGCCCGCCGACGGCTCAGGCGCGACGGCCACGACCACGGCGCGCCCGCACGTGCTGCTCCAGGGCCTGCCGCCGCCCGCCACCGCCAAGTCCCCGCCGGGGACCGCCGCCACGCCGCTGCTGCCGCCCCAGCACGCGTACGCGCGCGGGCGCGGCGCGTCCGTGGGCTCGCGCACGAGCGTCGCCGCGTCTTCCGCACGCACGCTGAAAAGGGCGCCGTTTTTCGGCTCCGGGGAGGACGAGACGGAGCTGCTCCCCGCGGCGCTCCCGCCGAAGTACACCGTGTTCGACGTGTTCCCGTTCTCGCTGCTCGTCGCGTGCCTGCAGCGCCGCGGCCGCGGCGTCGAGGGCAAGAAGGCCGCGCGCATCCGCGCGAAGAACGTCGTCGTGACGCGGAACGTGCCCCTCGAGATCTCGATGTACCTGGTGAGACCCAATTGCTTATGTGCAACTTTTGTCGGAGACAATGATACTGAGATTGTGAATTTAAAGACGTCGTATGTGTCAACGCTGCAGGCGCGGAAGGCTATCGACGTCCCCACGACCAGTATGCTCGTCACATATACTATATTCTCATCGTCCAGATCTTACTGATATCTGCCCCTCCAGACTTGCTGATTGCCACGGTCAACCAGTTAACAGACGCGCTGACCGGGCTCGAGCGCATCCTCACGACGCCCATCCCGTTCTCGTGTGTACCATTAAAGCCGTTCTCATCCTACTGCGCCTCACGCAACGCATCCCGTGCAGGTACTCGATCCACCTGTGGCTCGTCGCAATCATCTACGTGCTCGCTCTGGTCAGTACTGGCTGCGATACTTCCGGTTGCAAGGCCAATGTGCTCACCCTGCTGATATATTTTTTGTGCCCCTGAAAAGCCCCTGCAAATATACGCCACGCTGCGCTGGATGACGATCCCCGCGACCGCGATCATCAGCTTCATCTTCTTCGGCTTCCTGGTCGCAGGGGAGGAAATCGAGAGTGCGTATCACCGTTGCCATGGCTTGCGCCGTATTCTAAAAGCTTGGCGTCCCACTTTGTTTTTCGCACCTGCCAGATCCCTTTGGCTACGACAAGAACGACCTGGTACGTCCGTCCACACATCTCCGCACGCTCCCTGCATAAATATTGATCCCCACGTCCCTCATGCCCACAACAGAACATGGACCACTTCACGCACAACATCATCCGCAACGAGCTGCTCGCGCTCACCGCGTTCCCGCCGCCGGACCCCGCGGGCTGGGCGTTCTCGCCGCGCAACGACCGCCTCTTCGGCGGCGCGGGCGAGCACGACGGAGCTTCGGGCCCGGGCGCGGTCGCCCCGGACGCGTGGGTCGCGCGCGGCGCGGAGGCGATGCGCGATGCGCTGGCGCGCGAGTGAGCATGCGCCTAATTTGGCCGCGCCCCGGCCGCGCGGGTGCTTTTCTGTTTTGGCTGCGTATGACGCCGCCGGACGGTGGATTCGTAAGAAACTTGTTCGTATATTATTCTCGCTCGTTATAATCCCCACCCTCTCTTGTTGTTAGTGTTGCTGTTGTCGCGCTCAAAAGGTGTTTTTTCTGCTTGTCGCTTTTTATTGTACATGCTTTTCTCTTTATGTATGCCTCAGCAACGCAACTCCGTCCGCTCATTCGCTCGTACACACTTGCATTTTTCGATACATCACACATAGAGGATCCTTATGCATACATAGTTATATATGGGTTTGCTAGCATTTTCGAATAGAGGCAGTCGATGGTACTTGCACGTACATGTACAAGATGCTTTGCTTGTACAATGCACTATGTGGGGAAATCTAATTGAATTCTTCCGTTGTTCAAAGATATTAGTGACTACATAAATACAAACAGTATTACACATATTTGTCTACAGACCAGCTTTTGACACTGCAACAGTTTCCGGTGCGGCAGGGGCAAAAGGCTGGTCGATATAGCCGACCGGACTCTTTGCTAAGTAGAAGGTAGCCGGGTTGAATGGGTTGAGCGGGATGTCCTCTTTGAGTCGGCGAGGAAGGTCCGGCTGTAAGCATCGGCAGACATCATCAGCAAGTGCGCACCAAAAGCCCAGAAAACGGCCTACGTTCGAGATAAACAGCTTCCCGAACACCACGACGTCGCCCTTCTCCGCGTGCCTCAGCGCACTCGCGCGCTCGTGGCCCAGGCAGCTCAGAAACACCGAGCCCTCCTGCGCGCCCGCGCGCCAGACGTCGCGCAGGAAGTCGACCGAGTCGCCGGGACGGTGGCCCTCGACGACGTGCAGGAACGCGAGGCCCGGGTGCGCGCGCCGGAGCTCCGCGGCGAAGTGCGCGAACTGCGGGACGGGGTCCGCCATGCGCATGCCCTGGAAGTCGTTCCACGGCGAGATGCGCACGCCCGTGCGCGCGGGCCCGACCGCGCGCGCGACGGCGGCGGCGACGCGCAGCGGGAACTTCGCGCGCGCGGCGACGGACCCGCCGTACGCGTCTGTGCGCGTGTTTGTCCTGCGGCGAGCACGGAAGGATGAGTAAAACAAGACAGGAAGAATGGGGGCGGCAAGGCAGGCGTACATGTCCTGCTGGAACTGGTCGAGGAGGTACCCGTTCGCGTCGTGGATCTCGACGCCGTCGAACCCCGCGCCGTCGACCGCGTTGCGCGCGGCCTGCGCGTAGAGCTCGACGTACTCGTCGATCTCCGGCTCCGTGAGCGGGCGCGGCTTGCCGTACGCGGCGCGGTCCGCCTGCTGGACGTCGGACGCGGAGATGTACGGGAACGCGTCGGCGGGGAGGCCCGCCTCCTGCGCCTCCTGCGCGAGCAGGGCGGGCTTCGACGCGCGCCCGAGCGCCCAGAGCTGGAGGAAGATGAACGAGCCGCGCGCGTGGACGGCGTCCACGACCTTCAGTCCTCACATTAGCGCGTCCCGCTCTTCAAGCGCGCAGCACGCCCGCCTCACCTTCTTCCACGCGCGCACCTGCGCGTCGTTCCAGATGCCGGGCACGTTCTCGTACCCGCCGGCCTTCTGCGCGATGAAGGTGCCCTCGGAGATGAGGAGCGTGCCGGGCACGCTCGCGCGCTGCGCGTAGTGCTCGACCATCAGGTCCGTCGGGACGTGCGCGTCGTCCGCGCGGAAGCGCGTGAGCGGCGCCATCGCGACGCGGTGCTGCAGCGTGACGTTCCCGACCTTGAGCGGCGAGAACAGCGGGTGGGACGCAGACGTCGACGAGAGGGTCATTATTGGATGTCTGTGTGTGTGATCGGTGGGATTTAGGATTTGAGGCTTTTCTATGGATCGAAACGCTGCGACCGGCAGAACTTTTATACTCAGTCCCGAAGGCACGCTCGATGCATGACAGATACGCATGGGATATCCGACGCTCGGTCGCTCGGCAGCGATGAGTCGACGACCCAACGGCCTGCGCAGGATTGGTTGGCAAACAATAAAGTCCAGAACGCAATCGATGAGTAAGCGCAAGATGGCGAAAAAGTCCATTCGTCACTCCGGGCTCGGCATATGTCGCGCTCGCAGAAAACCAGTGCTTTGAGATATTTAGAATCTAGCGCGCCGGCGTTGGTGTGAGAATTTGCTTAGTGGGCACTACGGCGCTTGGGATATTCTCAAATGATGTGGCTCGGTGTCTTGGTCATCGCCGACCAGCATGTCAGCTTGCCGCGTGTTTGAGCGCTGCGCGAAAAGGCATTGCCTCTGATAGAGCTGAAGCTCCTCTAAGTGCAAAGGGCTCGCTCTGAATCTGTTTTGGAGACAAATATGTCATGCCCCTTTGACTTATATTTGCATAAAATTGTAAAGTAAGAATAGTACGTGTACATGTTCTCTTCTATTCAAGAATGCAAGTTTGGTTTCTTTCAAAAAGCTCGAGGCAGAAGATGGTCGCTCACGTCCGAAATACACTTCAATATTACCGTATCCACCTTCTCCACATGTTTTAACGCACTTTTCCTGCTAAGCCGCAATTCAGAGACATCGAGTCATCCTCCCCCTCCTTGCCTTCATCTCCTATTTTCTCCCTTCCCAATTTCCCCGAGTCATCCGGCAGAGCACCCTTGACAACGTGCAGGCACCCGATGCTTGAATAACGGAGCCCGAGCACGCGCAAAGAAAACTCGAAGTGTGCACCACCAGAGCCGCCGCAGTGTTCTCGCGGATGCTCGAGCTGCGAGATAGAGCTTGAAAGTGTACGTATATTTTTCAATCATAGTTTCGTGTATATGGCACACACACAACATGCAAAAGCTGCTCCAGAAAGTACAGCCTCGTCGGAGCCCGCGCCACGAACAGAGCTCGCAAACCGTCCGAGTACCCGAAGCTAAGGAATATAAACGACCCGCACGGATGAATTGCGTCTGCGACGTCGATGATATACATTCTCACGTTTTACACGTAGTCACAGAAAAACTTGTTCAAGGACTTCATTGTGAATTGTAAACTGAGTCTCCATACCCGCACTTGTTCCATGCTCCAAGTACGCCCGTGGGGGAAGATGATAGTCTCAGTGACAAACTAAATGACAAGGATCGAGACGCAGAGACGTTCAAATCCGCTTTGTTTTCTCTCGCCGAGACGATAATTTTGTGAAGAAAGTCACGATCGGGTCGTCTGGACCTTGAAGCTAAACCAAGCCGATAGTCGCTGAAGAAGGCGTCAACAAATATACTTGTACCCAAGTATATCAATCACTCGACGTTCCGCCTCCGAGCGAGCACACGAGTAGATCAGTAGGTCTTAGGCCACCCGAAAGACGAAAACTTGTAAGAGCAGAAAACCCAGCTTGGCTACATAGCAGCGCTGACCACAAGCAAAGTTGCGGTCGAAGTTACGATCACGCGTTGACGGAGTCCGTCGGGTCCATTGGCTGGATCCGAACAGGCAGGTCATTCACACAGGCAATAGAGTAACTATGATTGGCAGGCAGCCGGTAAAGGAGAAAATCCCGGGAACGCCCGACAGCAGCGTTTGTCCTCATCACCGTCTCCACATTTGCTCGCTCTTACTCCGTCCTCCTCCTCTCGTCGCTGCCGTCGTCGTCGTCGTCGTCGCTGCTGTTCACAATGTCGCTGGCCCGTACATCGCTGCTCAACACCGCTCGCACCGTCCGCGCACCGTCGGCGGCGGCGCGCACGTTCGCATCCTCCGCCGCCCGCGCGCAGGCGGAGGCCGTCCAGAAACCCGTCTTGAGCAAGGAATTCAAGATATACCGCTGGGTGCGTCGCCTTTTCTGCTGCTCAACGTATCGAGGTCGCTGATAGCTGCCATCAACATGTAGAATCCCGATGAGCCGTCGAAGAAGCCGACGCTGCAATCGTACACCATTGACCTTAACCAGTGTGGTCCGATGGTGCGTCCCGCCCATCCGCCTTAATCCCGTTTTTTTACTGCATTATTCAACGCCTTGTCCTTGCTTCTGCAGGTGCTCGACGCACTCAACAAAATCAAGAATGAAATAGACCCAACATTAACATACCGCCGCTCGTGTCGAGAAGGGATCTGTGGTTCATGCGCCATGAACATCAACGGCCAGAACACGCTCGCCTGTCTATGCCGCATCGAGAAGGACACGAAGGACACGAAGATTTACCCTCTCCCTCATAGTACGCCACCCCTTCCCTGGCCTCTGCCCATCTCTTTCCGCATGCTCTTGCTCACCGCCTACATATTAGTGTACGTCGTCAAGGACCTCGTGCCCGACCTCACCCAGTTCTACAAGCAATACAAGTCTATCGAGCCTTGGCTGAAGAACGACAATCCGCCTGAGAAGGGCGAGTTCTTGCAGAGCCCGGAGGACCGCAAGAAGCTCGACGGCATGTACGAGTGCATTCTGTGTGCGTGCTGCTCGACAAGTTGCCCGAGCTACTGGTGGAACCAAGACGAGTATCTCGGCCCCGCGACGCTCATGCAAGCATACAGGTGGATGGCGGATTCTAGAGTGCGTCCACCCCTTCTCTATCATTATTTATGCTTTTTTTGCTGTTTTATGAATTCATGCTGAGGCAAACGGCGCGAATGACAGGACTCGTACAAGCAGCAGCGGGGCGAGAAGTTGCAGAACGACATGAGCATGTACCGTTGCCACACTATCTTCAACTGCGCCCGGACGTGTCCGAAGGGGCTTAACCCCGCGCGGGCCATCGCGCAGATTAAGCTCGACCTCGCCACCGAATGATCTTCGTCAACCACTACCACAGCCCATCCGATGCACGGCACCACAATCGACATATTCTCCTTAATTTTCTCGAGTGCTTTTCTAGAGGCTTGCCAGATTCTTGGTGGGACGGTGAATGCGCAGGAAGGGCAGAGAGGTATGCTTGGCGAGGAGACGGCTGTGAGGACTATGAACTTGAAATTTCCGAATGTCGACCACGAGCCGTTCTTTAATTCTTTTCTTCCTCTGGGTGACTGTTGCGACCCCAACAGTATTTTGTAGACTAATGCAAACGAATTCAGTCCGCAAGGCGCATGTGCATGTACTGCATTGAGTTGTGTGATGATCGCAAGGACGCCTGGATTTGCTCATGACGCGACGTCTGTTCCCGGTGTACTGAGCCTTTTGATTGTTCACAGGGTTGAGGACAAGACGCAAGTCCCTTTAACTGGCCATGGTAGAACTCATTACTTGCTAGTACGTATGTGTTCTTTCCTTCCCCTTCTTTCGCACTCTTGAAACTAACGGGTCTTTAAAGGCACTTAATCACTTCACGTTCTGACATATCGACGACCTCGGACAAGTACTCGTACCTCCAGGGCTACCGAGATATGCAACCGCAGGCCATAATTTCGAGGTGAACGGGGCTTTGGGCACCTCGGCGTGGGGATTTTCAATTCTGATATGATAGATTTCAAGATCTTTAATCAAAAGTATAGATTGCCTTCCGCAAATTAGCATGCTCCTGGGGCGTACAACGTCCGCTTCACGTCCACAGCCCCAACTTCAAGCCGGTATTTATCGCAGATGCAGCGCACCGCACGCTTCCGCGCTGAACACACCGGCTCGTTCCAGCGGCCCGCAACTCTCGTGCAAGTGCAGGCGCCCGTTTTCTAAAGGCGATTCTTCCGCGCTTGCTGACATCCCAGAGGAATGTCTCGACAAGCTCGTCCATAGTAATCGCGAAGAACACGCGGAACTTTATTCTCCTGGCTGTCTTACGCGCTCCGGCTCCCTGTGCTCTCATCGACAGCACAATATACATTCCTCCCTAGGCAACATATAGATCGACGACCTGCTCCTTATTTTCTTCAGTGACTAGTCCATGCACGGGAGAATGATCGCTGCAGGAATCGAACCCGACGCGCGCACATGCACCTCCTCAACGACAGCATTATGCCGCACCCAGAGGATCTGGCCGTCGGTATGCATACGTGCCGGAGGAGCTCGAAGGTCAGGTTCGTAGAGAGAAAATTCGTCGCGCTTGGTCTTGTGTCGACAAGGATGACTCAGGTACGCATGCACTTTTTGAATTTATCAACGAAAAATACCTTACTTCAGCGCAAATCATTAGAGGGTAGGGAAGGAGCTGCGTTTCGTTGGCCCGTGTGAGGTGCCATTATAAATTACGGTAATGATACGCATATGGTATATCCGAATGTGCCAAGTATACGATGTATGCTGTATACTGTAATTTATCTTCCGATAAATCCGCTACTGTCCTCGTGCCTTCCGCTAGACTACATGCTGATACAAAGCAATGAGTTCGTCTAAATCTTGGAAGTTAAAGCGGAGCTCAAAAGCTGGAATCGGCAGCGCGTCGTACGCGTCTGAAGTCACGTTTCCGCCTCGACTCCGCAACTTTGCGGTCGAGGACCTGCTCCCAATGTCATTCCCCTCTTAGGTTCTAAAGTCTTTCCCGACTGAAATGCCAGACATGCCTTTGAGTACAGAGAATGCCTCTTCAATTATTCGCGCATACACCGGGGAGTTTGACAGCCTAGCCTCCCTGCATCGGTGGACGCATCCGTAAGCCACGGTATCGGACCTCGCGACGCGCTCACCGCATATATGCGCGCCTCCGCACAGATATCCAACGGAGATATACTCCGCGACGTACGAAGACACCAAAAAGTCGTCGCACGCGCTCATCATCGAGACCGGCACGCGCGAGGCCCTCGACGCAGAAACGGACCTCCTCGCAACCGTCTGGTTGAACACGACGATCCCCACCCCGCGCCTCCTGAAGCTCGACCACAGCGCATCGCCCGTCCCCTGCTCATACGCCCTCCTCTCGCACCCGCCGGGCACGCCCCTCGCGCGCGCCCCGCCCGGCGACGCGCGCAGCGGCGCCCGCACGGACCTGCGCCTCGGCGCGCACCTGCGCGCGCTGCACGCCGTGCAGAACGACTGGTTCGGGCTGCCCGGCGCGCCAGCAGATTGGAGCGAGTGCTACAGCTGGCAGGAAGGATTTGCGGCACTCCTCGAGGCGGCGCTCGCGGACGCGGCGCGCGCGGCGGTCGGCGGTGTGCCCGTGGAGGCGCTGCGCCGCGCGCTCGGGCGCGCGATCGGGTCGTTCCTGTTCGACGACGTCGAGGTGCCGTGCCTCGTGTGGAGCGGTGCGCTCGAGTGGGACGCGGGGGTGTTCGTGTTCGTCCGCGGCGGAGGCGGGGCAGAGGGGGCAGAGGGGGCGGAGGGGAGCAGTCCGGGGGAAGAGGACGGAGAGATCACGGGCCTGGCCGGCTGGGGCGGCGCGCTGTGGGGCGATCCGCTGATGGAGGGCGCGTTCCGCGCGCCGAGCGCGGCGCTCCTCGAGGGCTACGGCGGGAGCCCGATCGTGTTCGCGCGGCAGCACACGAAGCGGCTGTGGTATACGGCGTACGCCGCCCTGCGGACGCTCGTCGCGATCGCCGAGGAGGCGGCAGCGGGCGCGGGGGGCGCGGGGGCGCTGCCCCCGACACGCGAGTGGGACGCGGAGAAGACGAGGGCGCTGCTGGACAAGACTGTGGAGCTGCTCAAGGACGCGCCGTGCTACTAGAGCATGTATTTTGTGTTCACGTATGTTAGGCTTTGATTTTCTTTTCATTTACAGAATACAAAATACTTTGGCTTGCTTCCGGTGTAGTTCTAGGGGTACATATATAGACAGCTGCACACGACGCGAGATCTGTTTTGTTTGGACTCCAGTCAAATTCCATATCGATGTCTACTCCTCTGCGCTCGGCGTCCGCGACCCGGTCGGTATGACCTGCTCTGTGCGCCCGTCTTGCCATTTGATTGTCACGCTCCCGTCCTGCCGAGAAGAAAGAGGTTGGAAGGTGTCAGGGAGGGAGCAAGAAAAAGAGAAAAAGAAAGAAAGGCAGGGCCCACCGCGTTGCCGAAGTACGCCGCCTGCGCCATCTTGCAGAACAGGCCGACCTCGACGACGCCCGTGAGCATCTTGATCTGGGTCAGCAGCTGTCGGTGCGTCAACCGAAAGGTGTGGAAAAGGTTTGATAGTCAGTGACAAGTTGGAAAGACAACGCGACGCGATGCGTGAGGGGGGTGCATCCGTCCGAGCGAAAATAACTCACGAGGTGCGGCTCGCTCAGCGTCTCGGCGTCGAACGGCGCGTCGATGACGAAGTTGCCGTTGTCGGTCACGACGGGGCCCGCCTTGCCGCCCTTCGCCATGCGCAGCGACGCCTCCGCGCAGCCGAGCCGGTGCACGTTCTGCAGCAGCTTCGCGTACGCGAACGGCGCGACCTCGATCGGCACGCCTGCTTTGTACTGCGCATACAGGGAGATGGGACGGGGAAAGCAGCGGCGTCAGACAAGGTAGATACGGGAGGGGGGAAGGGAAGGGGCGGACGCACGGTCGTCCCGAGGGTGTGCGAGTTCTTGCGGTAGTCGGCGACGACGACCCATCTGCGGGGGGCCGCGCGGGATCAGACGGCGGAGAGCGGGCGAGCGGGAGATGCGCGGACGTACGTCTCGGCGGCCTCGGCGAGCACCTTCTCGCGCAGGTGGCACGCGCCGCCGCCCTTTATGCAGTTCAGCTCGTGGTCGACTCTGCGGCGCGGGCGGAAAATGGTGCGTTGAGCGTGGGGGAGTTTGGAGGGGGTGCGGGGCGCGACACTCACTCGTCCGCGCCGTCGATCGTGACGTCGATGCTTGGGTACTGGTCGACGTCGCCGAGGCGCAGGTTCGCCTTGACGATGAGCTCCTTTGATTGGAAGCCCGTGGGGAGGAAGACGCGGTCGTGGTTGAGCGCCGCACCCTGTGCGATTATGCGCTCCACCACGTAGGGAACCGTCGAGCCTGGAGGGCAGAACAATTCGACAGCGTGTCTCAAATGCCAGCGGAAACAACTCAGGGAGGAGGACGCGCACCAGAACCGATGCCAATGACCTGCGAGTCGGGATAGAGCGTGTTCATTTTTTTATTTTATTTCGCGGGCTACATGCAGGTTCGTTACATACTTTGTGCTCCTCCCGGATGTGATGGTCGACGGCGGTCCACGCTGCCAGCCGCTTCGACGCCTCGATGACGGACAGCTTCGCGCCGTCATGCGCGATGACTGGCACGACAGAAGCGTTCACTGAGTTTTCCTTACCCTCCAGAGCGCAACGGATGGCACTTACATGGATCGACCGCTGTCAGCGCCTGATGTGCGGCGGGGACGGCGGGAGACAAGCCCGCGTTGATTGAAGGTCGGCGGCTGGACGCGCCGAGCGGTGTCAACGGCGGAGCAGCCATGTAGGTATTCGGGCGGTGGGAAAGAGCGGGATTATGTATGCAGAGTGTATCGATCGCGACGGCGAGAGCGGGAGATATAATAAAGAGGGGTGGTCGGTCAGTACATATACAGGTGTACGCAGGCAGAAGGGGGGACTGAGGGCTCAGCGGGCCGGAGCAGACGGGTCGACGACGACGACGGGCAGCGGCAGTGTGGAGCGAGGCATATAATGCGCCGCTGTTGTGCGCGGATCACCGCAACTCCACTCGAACGTTCGTTCGTTCGTCTGCGCCGTGCTGGCCGCCGTGTTCCGCCCCAGCTGAGCCGGCCCGGACGCCGCGAGGGGAGGGGGCACGCACGGTTTGTCGAGGTCGAGCAGCGCCGGCGACGGCATATTCGAGAGAGTTCGCGACGCTGGGAGTCTGGGGGCGGTGCACGGGAGGTGCAGGCAGGTGCGGGCTATGGCTGGGTACATGAACATGCTGGGCCTGTAGCGTGAGCGTGGGCCGCCCGGTGCGCCCGGTGCCAAATCCAGCCGAGCCGACCACGCTCTTGCCCTCAACACCCACGGCCGCAGCCACAACCGCAACGCCTCTCTCTGTCACCGCCATCGCCAGCAGCGGCGATGAAGGCCATTAAAGGTCCGTCATCGCCGTACATCGCCGGATAGGCCGCTGACGATGACTTATCCGCCGACAGGCGTGCTGCTCACATGGTGCGTCGGCGCGTCACGTCCATCACACACAATGTCGTTCTCATGAGCTATTCTCGTCCTCGTGCACCCGCATTGCCTATGAATCTATTCCACAGCGACTCCGCGGTTAAGCAGATCCTGCTCACGATGAACGAGAAGTCGAGCTTCATCATCGAGGACCTCGACGACTGCCACGTCGTCATCAAGGCCGACGAGGAGTACCGCGTCCGCAAGCAGCTCGAGAACGAGGTGCGTCGGCCTTTTCTCTTTTTTGATTTCGTACGCCTTGTTAATGCAGGCGCAGCTTGAGAAGAATACGTATAGTCTCGATCAGTCGTGACGAGAGCTTGGAGGCAGTTCGACCTTCTTTCACTGTCGATGGGTGATTGCAACTCGGGAGTCCAAGGTCCTGGCAGTGTTTCTTCTGCAATTTTCTGTAGGTGTAGTTTGCCATTTCGATGAGTTACTTTTGGAACGAAATAACATTTGTTTGACTGCTAAAGTTGAATAAGCTTGCGCTTCATCCGTTCCATAGACCTTAACTTTCAATATCCAGATATCCTATCGAGCTGCGACGCCCTGCTTCGGAATTTACTTCGCGAGTTGTTGGCCGCAAGTACGAGAAAGTGCTTCCGTCGAAACTCGAAAAAGAAAATCGGCAACAAAAATCGAGCTTCAGAAACCCAAGTCCGTTTCGCCTTTGCCAGCAGTGTCTTCATGAATTTGATCGATCTTGAAATCGTCAATATTGGCGGCAGCTATCCGAGGAAAGGAAAATAGCCAGCCGAAGACGCAAAGGTTTTAAATGTGATGCTTTTTGACGTGAAGTCTGTATCTGAATATCTGGCTGCCGTGCTCAGTGGCGAGTGCCATGTCCCGGTGAGAACATCCTTCTTCCCCTTTTCTCCTTCCCCCTTCAGCTCTTACCCACCGCACCGAACCCAATCATGATGAAAAATGCTGTATCACAACACCCTCCTGACGCGGGGTCGCACCAAAACGTGCTCCCTTTCCTATCCTCGGAAAGGAAGGGGAGGGCCGGAGGTGGCTCGACGCCCGCGCGTGATGCGGGCCCCCCGGGCGTATGCGTCTCGGCGGAGCCTTCAATCTTCTCTCTGAATCGTTTTCTCGTTATGCTGTGTTTTTTTTTGGACACGTCTCGCTTCGCTTGCGACCGTTTGTGCTTGGGCTTTGTTTAGCTGACTTCCCTTTTTGTCCTCTTTTTTCCGGTTTTCTAGGATGGTAGAGTGATCTGCATTGAAAACCGCCGCGACCTCGTCCGGCTTTGGTACAGCGCCCGCCTCTGCAAAAGCGACACTGATTAAGTCAGTGTGATGTGTGCCTTCTCGTGCAAGTCAGAACTTCCATGCATCGGACGAGACTGGGGATTAGCTTCCAGTCCGGGACAGCTACTTCACCTTTTTAAGAGGCGTACATACAGCAGCATATGCATCTGGTCGCGCAGCTAAAATTAACATTGCCTCTGGTCTCTTCCTCCTCGTGTAATCTCGCCACCACCCACTGTTTAACACCACCACCCACTGTTTAACACCAAGCCGAAATCTGTGTTTTTCATCATTCGCTGGTCCTTTGGTTTATTGACTTTCTCGCGCTCCAGGAAGCGCCTCTATGTCGAAAACCTGGACTGCAAACCGCCAGCCAGCAATGCGGCCTTGTGGATCTCGGGTTATTTGTGGACATCCCGCACGATCGTGTTGCGTCGGGTCGTGCTGCGTCTGACTCCCTTACTTCTCGCAAATTTCGGGAATGTGCATCAGCCCTCCCGGCTGACGGTCGTGAACGAATATACATAAATAAAGGTCCGAAGCTGCGCACTTTCCATGAGTTCTTCTCTTCAATTTCGGGTGTGCGCTTGTCTATGCAACGTTTGGATCCTCCGAGCCTCACCGATGTCGTCTCCTCTTCTCGGCTTGCGACGATCCGAAATTCCGTTGGAGGCGGTCATTTCCAATTTTACATCCTGGCTCGGAACACCTGGTAGCTACGTAGACACTCAGACTATAGCCCGAGAAGCTAATGCTTTTTGCCAAACACCGGGCCGAGGAAATACTTCCGATTTGTATGCGAGGCACAGTTTGGCATATCAGGCAAAGTGAGTTGAGCATCTCGGGAACTGCAGCTAGAGCAAGACCAAAAGTAGCTTCATCTTTACATTGTCCGTTCTCCGGATTCCCATATACATACAAGTGGAGCGAAAAGTAACAAGCTTCAGTCCGAACACACAAAAAAAAGATAAACATTCAAAGAACCCAAGGCACATCTCACCAATGCGTGTACAAATCTTCAATCGTCCCACGAGCCTTGTTTTCACAGCACGTCGATCCCTGCATACGCGCAGAGGCCCAGGACGCCCGCGCCCGCGAGCGCGAGCACGACCGCGCGCCGAATGAACGTGCGCGCGGCGAGGCGTTTCCGGCCGACGGCGCCCGCGCTGTCGATGTCCGCGATGTCCGCGTCGGTCAGCGCTAGAAGGCCGCGGCACGGGCTCGGGTGAGTGCGCTGGAAGCGGAAGCGGGAGATAGGAGCGAAGAAGACGCACGGAGGTCGGCCGCGCCGAGGTATCCCTTCAGGCGCGACTCCTTCGAGCTCGTCCTGTCCGAGAAGCGTTTTTTTTTGTTCTAGTGAGCGACGGCGGGTGGATGGAGGGGAGAGAAAGGGAAAGGGAACGCACGTGACGACGACGACGCCCTTCGCCTTGGCCCACGCCATGAGGACCTGGTCGGGCGTTGCGCTGAGGCGCGCGCCGATCTGCGCGAGCGGCTTGTCCAGTGCGCCGCCGGGCAGGCGCGTTATCGGTCTGTTGAAAGCAAGGAAAGAACGAGTCAGTCAACGGGCGAAGTGTATGCTGCGGGGGCACAGACGAACATGAGGAGACTGTACGCCTCGATGGCGATGCCGTCCTTCTTGGCTGCCTCCACGATGGCCGCCTGCTGCGCGTAGACATAGGGGTGGAAGAGGATCTTCAGATCGTAGAAACCCGGAAGCAGATACGCTTTCATCAGTACGCTGGGTCGTTCCGAGCATGCCGGCACCGGGGACGGACCTGGTTGACAGCCGGCTTGACCTTCGCTGACGCCAGGAGCGTCTCCATCTCCGCGACGCCGAAGTTGCTGACTCCGATGCTCCTGGAGATAGAGTGCCATGAGCTCATTGTCTGGCCTTCTGCGTCGAAGGACGAGAAGACGCAGTGAAGGATTGCGAGGATTACGCACTTGGCGAGCCCGTCGGCCCTAACCTTCTCCATCTGCGCCCAGACGGTTGGGATGTCCGGGTTGGCGAGGCGCGGCGAGTGGATGAGGTATAGGTCGACATACGACACGCCCAGCTGGGATACGCGGGATTCAGTAAATAGCTGGATCACAATGGGCGCTCGGATGCTTTATCGTTCACGTTTTTCAAACTGTTGGTGATAGACGTTGGGATGTCCAGCCCGTCCGTGCCGCTCCATTTTGTCGTGATGAACACGTCGGAGCGGCTGAGACCAGACTCTTTGAATGCCTGTCCGGCTTCTGCCTCGTTTCTGTAGCTCTGAGCAGTGTCTACGATCAATTCAGTAGAAGGATGTTTAATTCGACCCGACTCCAAACGGACGCATATGACACAGACCTATGTGCTCAAAGCCGACATCCAAGGCCTGGTCGACCTGGTCGACGACACTCTGCCCGTTTCCCAGGGTCCACGTCCCAAACGCGATGCTCGGCATCGTGTTGCCTGCATGCATGTCGCGCACCGTTCACAAAATCTTACTTGGCATCGCCCCCGGGAACTATTCTGCTCACCATCGTTCAACTTCACCAAGTCCCAAGGCATGTTCGACGTCGGTTGATGTTGGCGGTAGTGTTTAACAGACAGGCGTCCTAGCCAAGTCCGGGGATGTGCGAAAGAGCAACGATGGATAAGTTTAGCAACTGTATAATGAAGCACCGGCCTGAGAGTTACGGGTACTAATTTAATCTAGGCGCAACCAGGATTGAACTTTACATCGATAGCATTTCGTAGAATTGAGAATTCAGCGGCAGTATTGTTATATAGATTTTATAGTTCTTGCCTTGCGACACAAGAGTCAAGACACATAAAAGTAGGCAAATGCGTACGTGTTGTCGATCTCGGACGATCGGCAGGATGGTGGATCGGTGGCGTGAAAGTTCACCTCCTATCCCCGACTCAAGCGACCGAAACGTCAACCACATTACAGTATCCTCAAGTCATGCATGCTCTTCGAGCCGGGTGTCAATCTGACTCAGCTCGTCCCATGTTACCTACATTTCAACGTGTCCAGGACAAGTTTCTCATCTGCGAAAAATCTGGAAAAAGCGGTTGCTTGGGATATGAAGCGACGGTGAGGAACGGAAGCTTTGTGCCTGCACCGGGATCGTTTGGTATCCCCCTTCGGTTGTGTGTCACCGCCTTCCAGGATCCCCGGGCAGCTATTTATTCGGTGATGAACGGCTCCTGCACGCGTATAAAAGCATGTACGCCACAAGCTCGTTCACTCATCTTCCACATCTAAACCCCCGCCTCCAGACCACCTCGCAAGACTTATCCAGCGCAGATTTTGTCTAGCTATTCACCATGAACTACGGGCTGGAGGTACTCGTCGACGACCTTCTCATCCATATCCTATCCATCCTTTCCGTGTGGGATGTCTTGAGCGTCCGCCAGGTACGTTCTCATCTTACTTGTCTAGAGTGCGTCTCAGACTGAGCGCGCTTGTCAGACCTCTAAGCGCCTGGAGTCGCTCTCGCACGTCCGCAATGTATGGCACAGTATCTTCAGGCGTGAAGTCGTTGAGCCTGGCAGGCCAATCCCCGGCTACTCATTTTCTATCACACCTAGGCTGCTCGCGCTCTTCGGGTTGTCTGAAAGCGACCTTTCTGTGCTTTCCTCTGCGCCTCTGAATGACAGTTATCTTGACCTCATTGAAGCTTCTGACCTCGAGGCACGCACCCTTCACGCCCTGCGCCTCGAGAAGCACTGGAAACGCACTACCCCAGAGCTTGGAATGTGCGGTTTGGCAGCTGGGGCACATTCGGCCTCGCGTTCGTTCTCCTTCCGGACGCTCGAGACCATCCGAGAGGTGTTTCTTCTCTTCGGAGGACGGTATGTCGTCACGGTGCACAGCGACCGACTGCGCTGCTGGGACATCGGGTTCCCTCGGCCGTCTAAGCAGGACCTGAATGTGCTAAGCATGGCCAAGAAAAGTCAGACAGCGCGTTGCGTCGGTGAATGGGTTTTGCCATCCGACATAGGCCAGTTCACGTCGCTCATGGACGCAAGCGAACCTTCAAACTGGCAATTCGACAACAGCGCATATTTTGCTGTATGCCCGGTTAATGACGTGTCGTGGAGGTAAGCGTGGTGTAACACTGTCATCAATCACTCACAAATTGATTTAATACGTCCTTTTTAGTGAGCACGACGACTCCGCCTCACGCACTTGCTCAGTTCTTTCGGTGCGCTACGACCCGCTCCGCGCCCCAGGTGTCCTCCCGTTCAACCCCGACGGAAGTCCTTTCAACTCCCCCGTTCCCGCCTTCTCGCACGAAGTGTCCATCCGACTTCCTAACATCCTCCGTACGCCCGTATATACGAACCGCGCCGAGCCTGTCCCCGCGCATCGATTCGGGAACGGAAAGCTGGGAAGCCTCATCCACGCGCACGGCAGCCTGCTCTTCTTCGCTTCGCACGTCCGGCCAGCGGAGACGCCTAATGAAGAAGGCCCGAACGGTGCATCGGCTGCGCGATACGCAGGCATCGAAGTCATCGACTGGTCTAGACCGCATTCACCCCTGAAATCTGTCCTGCTTGAGTACCCTGATCCGCAGGTAAGCTTCGACCTCTAAAGATAGAAATTAACATTTTAAGATTTATACTTTGACAGGTGGGAGCTTACGTGGGCATGTACGTTCATGAATCCGCGGACCACATTCTTGTTGTCTGGCAGAACTGCATCGGACTGTATCCCGTACCCCGATTCTCAGAGCCTACAGACCTTTCGTATCCGTCCTCCGAGACATCCCGGTCGCGAAGCGCTTCTCCAGAGACAGTCCCAGAGCGGGTCGTTCTCATGCCGACAATCATCTTCGCCCTGAGCGAGGTCGTCGAGCAGCCGATATCATTCTCTACCTGCCATGCATCGGGCCTCAACGCAGACGTACCAACAGGGGGGCCGCGGCCTCTAACTATCCTCGCGCGCTCGCAGCGCCACCCGCACCTCACCATGCAAAGCGTGCTCACAGCCTTCTGGGTTTCCCCCGCCGCCTCCGCCTCCAGCGGCGCCGCGCGAAGCACGCCGCCGTTCCGCTTCCGCCTGTCGCGCATCCCCGCGTCCACCCCGCACGCCTTTGCAGCAGACGCCGCAGGGCAGGACGGCGTCGCCGCGCTCGTGCTGGGCCCGAGCGGGCGCGGCGTGCGCGCGGACGGGGCCGGGGCGGTGTACCGCTGCGCGCCCGCGGACGTCCTGCTCCCGCGCTTCGGGTACGGCGGACCGGAAGGCGGTGGACCTGGCGGCTGGGGCGGGCGGGCGAACAGTGGGCTCGTCGCGACGGTCGACTTCTGGCCGTACCGCCGCGTGGACAGCTTGCCGGGCTCGGGTCCTCTGGACGCGCAGGAGCGTGAGCGGAGGAAGCTCGTTGTCCGCTTCGACGATGGGATGGGGCGCATGGTTGTCACGCGCGTCGCAGCGGATGACAGCGGTTCAAACGTCGCTAGTGAGGTCACCGTCGTGGACTTCGCATAGGCCCTTTCTTCGCCCTACCTTTCGTGCTTTGCTCTCTCAGTTACCTCACACAAGATATTCACATGCTCTGAGTCATCTTCAATGCAACACCTTTCATGCTCTGAAACTCCATGCTTTGACTCCACCGCTTTCTAGCTACGCTAAGTTTTTGTTCTAGCCCGACCTGGGGGTCCCCCTTCCTCTGCTTAGATTCTAAATGCGTAATACAAAAATGCGTACGTTTATAATTGTACACATGTTCGATGTATGTTGGTATTTGCTAGTACTATATTTATTTCATTCTCTGGGCATCTTGTCGGTTTTCTCAATGTCAAACACGCCTTTATGTTTTGAATGCCTGATAAATTGTGTTCCTTTTTCTCTTTCGATGGTAAGTCGGCCCACAAATTCAGCACGGTCTGTATGTTATTGACCCGCTACCGCGTGTTGGAAATTTTCAATGAGCATGAAGAAGGCACCGTCATTTGTATTACCGTCCATCAATGTCCTTCCTGCTAAGCAGCGTCGCAAATGGGGCAAATTTACTGCGGCTCGCGTACATACATGTAAATCAATTATCATCAGAGCCAAAGCCAAAGCCAAAGCCAATCGTTCGACTTAGATCTTCATGGACTCATGAATACCTAAGTAAATCATAGACCATGTCAGAAGGCATCAGGAAAACATGTATGTACTGTAAGTATGTAAGAAAAATCGAGCAGCGCCCATTTTTTATGTATGTATTTGTTGTCTCCGTCGCAAGCTTGAAATTCTACACTCCGAGGGTGATTCGGACCTATGTGGAGGCGCGATCATGGCCAAGAAGGCGGGAAGGTTGACGCGAGGCAGCGGCGACTTTCCGTGTCTGCAGGAGGCTGACGCAAAGCATACGCGACTCGGATAAAAAATCAGAATTTGGTATGCATTCTGAGCTGACCCCCCTTTGTTCTTTCCGCATCGCATTTCTTTCTGTACCCGCGTCAGTGCGGTGCCCGAAGTTTATTATCCTTTGCGAACTTCAGAAGCGAAGACCGTATGTGCCCGGACTTCCCAACTGAGAGCTCGGTTGTAGATCCCCACGTGCTGACATGGATAAGTCAGCGAACGTAGTTCAGTACTTAGTAAACATAAGTGCATGCTTTGATAATAACTTAGATCAGTCAGACATGCCACTTAGTAAGTGTAAGTGTATGCTCTGATAATAACTTAGATCAGTCAGACATCAAAGAGCTGGACTACAGCCACTTCCTCTTTCGGAACTTACCTAAGATTAGTCATAAGTTAACTAAGCAACATCTCCAGAGAGCCCCAGTTGGGACTCTCGGCTGGTGCTACTTGTGTAGTATGTAAGTTCAAGTGCATGCTTGATAATAACTTAGATAAAGCTTACCACTCCGCTAACTCCTGCCGTTTGCGGCTTAATCAAAGCGGAAGTAAGTACAGAAATTATAGTGCGCTTCGGTCGGCATTTTACACGCAAGCGCGGTCTGGTTCCCGAAGGAGACCGGACGTCATTGCCCTCGGGTTCGGGAGGTCACCCAACGTCTACTCGTTTAGGAAATTTCCTTGAACTTCTCTGAAACCCGAGATCGCCTCTCGGAGTGCAAATCTTCTAACCGCGTTTCTTATAAACTGCGATAGTTAGCACACCCATGTCTTGCACCCTCTTCTCTCATAGGCTGCGCGTTGCTATAACCGTTCGACGAGAAATAAATCCTAGGCTAATATAGAGTTGCTGAATTGTATTCCAGCGGCTGCAGTGCGCGCCACCGAAGGCAAGAATAAATTTCACATCTACGGTTGCTTTCTATTACTGAATTTCTTTACTAGGGGACATCTAACAGGACGGAATGCAGATGATATCCGATTTCTCTCAGTTCGAGACTGGGGAGTCGACGCAAAGGCACAAAAGTAGGAGCAAAGCATGTTTACATTGTAGGTTCGTGTCTTCTCTTGCTTCTTCCCAATGCACGGTGCTCAACTACCTCCGACACTTTGATCAGGCGCCGGAAAATGGTGAGTGATGGACTGTCCGGTCTTTGGGGCGCCCAATTACTTCTGCACAAATAACACCCTGTTGGATCAACGCGTGTTGAGTAAACGCTAACGCCGCCTTTCATTTCTCTATAGCGATGCGATGGCGCAAAGCCTTCTTGCAACCAGTGCATTCGCGCTGAGCGTAATGAGGAATGCGAATACGACGATGGTGTGACAAAAACAGGCACTAAAGTGCTTTACGAGCGGCTCGCGCACCTCGAGAAGCGCTATCGCGATCTTCATGCGAGCAAAGAAAGCTCACAGCGTGGTGGCGGTACTCGCAGCAATTCTGCCCCCGGAGACAGACATAGCAGGCGGAAAGGAGCGGCGAAAATGTCTAGTTCGAGCCGCCAAGATACGCATCAAACCTTAGCATTCTCTAGCTACGACACCGTCCCCGTCAACGGACACATGTCGCAACCCTTTCGCGCTGCGAGCTCGCGGTCCAGCTCCCGCTCCCACTCAAGCTCGCGTTCCGAAAACTCAGCTCTGAGTCTCACGCCTCCGTCGTGCGACATGTCGTACACTCAAACCAATTATCCTCATACCCATTTCTCTGGAGAAGGCCGAAATTTGGGCATAGAACACGAGCAGGTCTTTTCCCAAATTCTTCCTCTACAGGACGATATGTCCTTGGACCTGTCGTACAGCCCAATGGCGGGGACGCTGGGGTTCGATGTTCCGCGCGGCTCGGGTACTGCAGCTAATCTCGAGTTGTCATCCGCAGCTCCTAGTACGTATTATGTTTTCTTCTACAAATGAATTCACTGATATAACGGCATAATTTGATTTGTAGTACCACCGTTACCCATGTTTGAAAGAGAATTGCCACGGCCAGCTGTAGAACACATGTAAGCACCTTGATCGAGCCGGCAAGAACTCGTTCTAAGTTTTTTATTTTATTTTATTTTTAGGATCGATCTCTTTGTTACTCATTCACAACAAACCGGGATAACGTTGCTTCCTTTAGATCTCACCGATCTGTCGAACTTGAAGATCCCCACAGACTGTATCGCTAATTGTATTTTCCTTTGGGGTGCACACTTTTCCAAAGACGAAGCACTTCACGCACTCAAGGAGCACTTCCTTCAGCGCGCGCTCGCCACATTGCCCGCGCTCCTCCACGATCCCCTCGGAATCACTCAGGGCGTGGTACATCCGCAGAATCACTCCCGAACAAACATGGCATGTGCAATCGCAGCGAGTACGATACTCGCCACATACTTTTTCGCGCACGGCCGCAACCTCGAAGGCTCGTACCACGCGAACACCGCCGCGCAGCTTGCCCTGTGTGCAGGCCTGCATCATTCGCCTAACCCAGTAGCTGTATGCGTAAACGCCGACATGCGCGAGCAGAAAAATACCTTGGGGATCGAGTCCGCGATGGGGATACCGATGAGTCCGACTGGCTCTGGGGGCGGGCCCAGCGAGGACCTCCTACCGCCGCCGAAAAACCAGAGCGATGCGCTTGAGCGCCTGCACAAGTTCTGGAATGTGTTCGTGCTCGACCGGAGCTGGAGCGCGGCAGGGGGGCTGCCTGCGCCAAGCTGGCGGTGGGGTTCAAGCCTCGGCGGGATCACCGACGCACAGAACGGGAAGGGCGCAAAAACTGTGATTACTTCCCCGTGGCCGGAAGACTGGGGGCTGCTGGTTGTATGCATTTATCATCCATTTTTTGAAAATCCCTAGACTGACGTCGTTTCTCGTCTAGTTGGAGGACCGCGAAAATACGTTTCAAATGTCCAGGGCATCGGCTTCGTCTATGGCAGCTTCGAGCGCTCCAGTGGATGATTTCCTGATGGGCGTGGATACGCGACCCACCAAGTCTGTTCTACAACTGAGAGCAAAGAGTGCTGCATTATACGAGGCTGCGACTCGTATCACGGCATTGCGCAATCCATGTAATGAGTTTCAGTCACTATGAGAGTCCCGTCGCTCACTACTACCTACAGACGACAGGAGCTCCTGCCACGACGCAAACTTCACATCGCTCCAGCGCACCCTGAGCGTCTTCGCCAAATCACTCATGCCGATCCCCGCGCATGACTTCCGCGCGCCGTCATTCTCTAAGTGCACGCTGTATACGACCCACAGCATGGCGCACGCGTCGATCATCCGCCTCAATTTTGCGCTTGCGGGAAAGGCATACGCGGAGGGCCTCGTCGACCGCCCGAGCGCCATCATTTCGCGCGTCGGCGCCGTCGCGCCCGAGCTCCAGATGCAGACGGTGCTCGAGGGTCTTCTCGGCTACGAACAAGTGTACGGGCTCGACGGCGTCAATTCAAACGTCAACGGGCAGGCTCGGCCGAACGTCATGATGGAAGATCGCTCCGTTGGCCAGTGTGCCGGTATCGCAGCCGCGGCGGTCGATAAGTGCTTCGCTTCTGCGCGTGAAATTGTCCGCATCGTCAGCTGCATCGCTCCAGCTGATTACACATTCTTGGAGCCGGTTGTCGGTGTGAGCATGTCAGATCTTGTCTCGTATCTACCTAGTATATTAACGATGCTTTTTAAAATCATTCATCCAGTCTTGCTGGACTCTCGCATCTCAAGTCTTACTCCGGGAGCTTGAGCGCATTGACACAGCTGAGTCCCAGGCGCCGGATAAAGCCAGACTCATTTCAGAAATAGACGCTCTTATAAAAGGCCTAAGGTATCTCGGAGCGGTGTTTCCTATAGGTGGTTAGTTTCCCATACCTTGCCTTGTCTGAAATAATTATTGGCTGACTTAAAATATGTTGTCTATGTTTAGACACGCAAGCCCAAAAAGTCGCCCTAAAGCTTAGTGGTCTTACCGGCCTCGAGCCTCGGGCTTGACGCTTGATATATAAACAGACGGTATAATTAACGCCGACTCGGATACTCTGCCTTATCATACAGCAGTATTGCTAATTATCTCTACGACTTCTTCATACTTATTCGAGACAGAATTTCTGATTCATCTTCAGTGTCTTAGACTTACCATGTATCCATTGCACCTTTGTAATGCCCATCTAGAACATCATCATCAGAACTCATGGAATTGATACACATAGGAGATTGTAGAATAGAAGCTTTTGTAAACTTGGATTGTATGTACTTGCCACTTATTACGATCATGTTCAATGGATACCCCTGGCCCTTTCCTTCGCTAGTTTCATTCGTAGAATAGAGTGTACACTTGGCTTATGCAATCCCTAAGAATTAGGCATCAATAACCTGGAGTCACCTGCAAGGAGACGAAAGAGCGGTGATGCGAAAACCGGTGATGTCTAAATTGTGTAGAAGCGCTATGCTCTTCGCGATTGCAAATTTTCTGTGATTGATCCAGAGCAGTGCTAGCGCAAGTTATTTCAGCATCGGTTGTCGCTGGCGGGTTAAGTCGTAAATCTGGTGAGTCATGATCGGTACTCCGAGAGTGCGGGGTAAAGCATTCTAGAAGTGCTTACGGGGTAAAATAACGTTGTAAGGGTGCGAAAAGCTCAGAGGCGCCGTCATCGCGGAGAGGCTCGGGCTCCGTCAGGCCCTGTAGGTGGTTTATCGTAAAGGATACGATGCACTGATATGGGCGCTAATTGTATGGTTTCCCTGGCTTTCAAGTAAGTAACCAGTTGAGAATAAACTGTATACCGTTGTGGGCTTGTCGGGTCTCTACTACGTGCCGACCTGATCATTGTCAAATTCGGAAGGATCGTCGTTCATCATGGACACACAGCGGGAATTTAAAAATAAAAATAAAGTAACCAACTCATCTCTACAGAAACCTGAAGCTACCGAGTATTCTGCAACCGTGAATATAGTATGCGGCCAACAAAATTCTCGTGTTAGAATGCTAAATACAAGGTCTGGATAATTGCCGCTTAAAGTGCGAGACTGTGGCTGATACCAAAGCAAGCATTTGATAGAGACCGCCACGGGATCAATTTCAGCGCTCAGCTTTCGGCGGGGTCATGCATTGACTTCGGTCTGACTATACACTGTTGAAGGAAAACAGAGTTCTCAAATCCAGAAGTGTCTGCGCGTCCTCCGAAAGTCAATTCAAGCAGAATTCGTGAGGTCAGATTCCAGGGACAAGCATGTAAGCTAGACGCTCAGCGCCGAATGTACCGATCTCATGCAGCGGACTTCTCCGCGCTCCATTGAGTTTCGAATATCTACTTCGGATAGATGGAAGACCGCTCAGGTTGCCTTCGAGCAGCTTCTTAGATCGTGGCTCAAGCCCGGAAGTCCCGCCACTGCTTCGTTGTTCACTGTAGCGCGGACGCAACCCGAAGAAGCGATCCGCTCAGAGTTGGTGTTCAGCCATCAGTGCATGTTAAGCGCTAGTCCCGCAGAGAACTTCCGCAAAACATATAGTACGCAGAGCAGACAATTGATCATCATGATTGAGAAAAGCAATCACTGAATCTCCGGAGTATAATCTTGGCTGCGAAAGAGACAAAGCAGGAACAGTTTGGAGGTAGCGGCATTACATACATTTTGTTTGCGGTATGATCTAGTCGGCACAGAAAGCGTTAGCGTAGATAGGATAACTGAAGGGTATCGTAATCGAGTCATCACGGTGATAGCAAAGCAAATGCCTGAAACCTGGTTTGTTGTCCATTTCTTACTGAGCGCTCAAGATTAGGATTCGGAATATACGATTACGGCCTACACTCTAAAATAAGCCCTTGTTATGGAGAGTGAGGAATGTATTAGATTGTGCCCAAAGTACAACATGAAGAGTCCGAGTATACCAAATTGAATTTGTATAGCGTTATATAGCAAGTTAGCTCTGTCATTATCACCCTTCACGCTCAATCTCCAGCCGGTTCGCGATGGCAAGCCGAAAGGATCAGCCAGACTCGGCTTTCGAAGCAGCTTCCTGCTGCGATAGCATCCGTCTAGCCAATACGTATCAGACAAATTCATCGAGACACTCAACACACGTGAACGCATAGTGAAAGGAAAGAAACAAAGGGGAAAGACGCACTGTCTAGCAGCTAAAATCATTTGCGCCTTGCGCTCTTTCAAACTCTGCTCCCGCCTCTCCGGCGTCGCTTCCCATGCTGTCTTCCCGCCGGCCGCTTCTGGATTCTCAATGTTCGGAGTAGCTTCAAGCCGAGTTTCGAGATGGAAGCGCGATATAAGGGATGCAGATTTTGCAGAGGACGGGCCAGCGATGGCACTCGAGGTCCCAGTAGGTGCGCGGGCTCCGGGCGCGACTGCTGGATGCGTGATTTGAGATTGCTGTTCAGACCGTGGGTAGACACGGTAGTAAGTCGCGGGTGGCTATTTTGCACCGAAGAGAGTGTAAGAAGAGAGCGCGGCGACGAGAAACAATCAGAGACGTACTGCGTCGAGGTACCCACGCTCAATAATCTTGTTTGTCGTAAGCTCGACATTGCCTGTCCGGAGGAGGTCGTAACGGATGTTGTCCCTTAAGACTTGTGTGAGCGACGCGTGCTGGAGCAGCACTCAACACGTACTTGGGCATGTCTGGAAACATGGTTGAGATGGTTTCGAGCTGAACGGCAACGTCTCTTGCGTCAGCGGTACTACTTTTGCTAAATACACACACCAGAACTATGCTCACCATCTCCGGAGTCACATCCTTTGGTCTGAAGCCGAGGGCGGCGCGAACTTTCTTGTCTTCGGGAGACTCGTTGCTGGCCGTCGCCCAACGTATAACAAATACGATGACAGCGAGGGCAACTACGACGTTGACGACTTCACTCATTGATTTTGGCTTGACCTTTAAGTTGCCCTCGTTGCCCTCGATGGTCAGAATTTCGGTCGAGGAATGACACTGATGTCGCGTGGCGGAGTATGTGTAATGTGACACAGCTTTCCACAGCGTTATATCCTCAAATATAGGGTTTTGCACTACAATCATGGAAATGAAGTAAATAAATCATCCAAGAGACCTGAAATTTTAACATTGCATATATACGATACATACATGTACATCTAAAAAATGGTGCAAGGTGCGACTGTTGTGCCAAATAGAAAATGTGGCTCGAAATAAAGTGTGACAATTCTCCTTCTTAAATGGGGATAGGCATACTTATTTGGGTTCCTGCCAGTGAGCCTCGCGGCCGCGAGGCAAAGGCGTGGCCGACATCGACGATGAGTACCGCGCTCGACTCTTGTCTATTCTCCGTCATCATATAATTCCTCTGGCGCGGCATTTATTTTCGATCTTGTACTCTACTGCCTAATGGAACTTGATGATGGACAGAAATTCAGACACTACCACGCTCTCTCCGACCCCCTTCAGTCCTTTCTCCTCCACGCACTCATTTGGCAGTGAAGGCGGGACTTCTGACGGTGAGGGATTTAAAAAATCGGATTTGGAAATGCATCTGATTTGTATTGTAGAACCCGCCGATCTTGGACAGCTTGCAGCAGTCTTTGAAGTGTTACGCACAGAGTACCAGCCGCGCACGCAACCGCCCGCCATCCCGCGAGCCGGCACCCCGACATCCTCCTTACTTGTCTCACCATCAGACGGAGAAGAAGCACCGTTGATTGTCTGGTCGCAGGACAATGTAGCAGAATTCATTCCTGACTCTGCCGTAGATTCGTGCTCGTACTCTGAAGACGAGATCGACATTGACGAAGAGAACGGGGACGGGATCGACCAGCCCTCGCTCGGTTATCTTGATGGTGTGCTCGGATTCCTCGCCACCGAACGCGCAAAATTCGCCGCACAACGTGAAGCGGGTGTACGCGGCGGGGCGTCCTCACAGTCGCAAGCGTCAACGAGCGAGAATGCATGGCGGCACGTCATCGAACCTCGCCGCAAGCGTCGAAGGAAACGCGGAAAGCAAAATGGAACAAGCATCAGTGCGAGCGGGAGTGGTAATGCAGACGGCGATGCCGATGCGGAGGGTGCTGTGACGCCCGTAGGAGACATGCTAGACAATTCGTCGTCGGGCGAGTACTGGTCGCACGGAAAGTCAATGCCAGCGACGCCTCCTCATGGAACAAGCCTCCGTCTGCGTAAGATTAACGGAAAAGGCAAGGAACCGATGACAGTCACTATTCCCGGCACATCCTCGACTATACCCGTGCATCCCAAGCTCTCGCACAGCCGATCGACGCCCAGTCTGCGTGTAACAATCCCTTCACCACCGGATGCGCGTGTGCTTCGTCTAAGGACTCTCGCGACAAAACTGCGTATGCTTTTCGTGGAGGATGCTCGGACGCTATCTTCCGTTCTGTTGAACGATGTGCCCGAAGAAGACGGCTTCATCGACCCACGAGGTCGGCCACCAGAAGGCGATGATACTCTTATTCACGTTTTCATTGACCAGTATGTAGTCTCTCTCCTCCCCTTCCCCTGACACTTATCGCGGGCAGCTCGAATATCCTCATTGGCTTCCTGAATCACCTCCGGCGCTTCCCCGTGCACCCGTCTCGACGGTCGAAAACACACCTGTCGCATGCCGCGCTGACCCTCGTACTTGAGCGTGGGCGGCCGATCACGCGGCGTGTTCTCGCGACGTCCTCACCCTTGTACCAGCCAATGGAGGGAGCGGAGCGTCTCGGCTACGAAGTACGCGTGTATGCTCGCGTGCCAGACCTGGGAGACGGATTGGACCGGGCTGTACGCGAGGCAACGAAAGTAAAGAGGACCACGAGCGGAAGCACAAACGCAGACTCTGACCCAGGCCCACCGGTCGCTGTTCCTAAGAGCACCGTTCAGGGACATGACCAGGGCCACTCGCGCAGTGCATCCTTGACAATGCATCCCAATGCAAGCTCTAGCTCTAGCTCCATCGCGGGCATGAGCGCGGCCCGGGTCCGATACCGTGAGCAGGGCGTGGATGAACTACTGCAGCTGAAATTGCATCAGGCGCTCGCGGACGCAGACACACCGCCACCAACCGGGGCAACGATTGTGCTCGCGACAGGCGATGGGAATGCCGGACAGTTCAATGCGGATGGTTTTCTCGGTGCAGTGCGCACCGCTCTGCGTAAGGGCTGGCGCGTCGAGCTGTATGCGTGGGAATATGGCCTGAGCCGGGCGTGGGCAAAGGAGTTCGGCGGTGCTTCGAGCGACGGCAAAGGCCCTGCAGTCGAAGGCCCGTACGGTGATCGTTTCAAGATCATCGGTCTCGAGAAGTTCGCACAGGATCTGCTGGAGATCTGACTTATAAGTAACTGATGATTTGGTGCGAGGGAGTATGAAGACCAAGATTACGTTTTTAGTGAGTTGCACATACTTATGCATACGTGTTACGAAAGAATGGTTCATTGTACAGTAGGCATATAATGAGGTATTGTATGGAAGTAAATTTATGACAGTAGTTTTCACCTGACCTTTTTTTTGTCGCGCAGTAAACCACTGGGGACTCCAAAAGAAAGAAAGCTCAATACCAACCACTCAGCGAGTAACGACAACCAGCAGCGTTGCAGTTTAAGTTCCTTGGCGTGCGGCACTTTTGTCTTCACCTTTCTTCAGAGGGAACCTACTCGACTTCAGCGAGTAGTTATAAACTTTCTCATTCGGAAGAAAGAAGAGCTGAGTTCATATTTCAGATTATTACTTGCAGAAGGATACTTGCGTTTCTGGACAATGCGGAAAGGGGCGCCCGCCGACGTTCATTAATGATTGAGGGATACAACTGAATGAATTCAACATGCCGTAGCAGGTCCAAACGACACCTTAGACGTTTTTGGCCTACGACTGGAAGCTTGATTTAAGACGAAACAGCAAGGGCGAACAAGAGAGATTGGACGATTAGGTCTCTTCCGAGTTTAACCTTAACATGAAAGTAAGCAAAGGTTCTACTACTCCCTGATCCGAGTCAATCAACATGAAATCCATCCATCTAAGCTAGAATAGTGACCAGCGAGCGGTGGGAAATCGTGATAACATGGGTGTCTATCGACTATATAAAACCTTCCCCTCGCCCCGTTCTCCTTTGTCTCTCGTATTCTCAACCGCTTTCCCTCCTCTCTCATCTTCCTTGGCTGTCACTACCTGTTGTATCCCCTGTTGAGAACAAACACATCATGACTGCGACTAAAACGGTCTCCTCATCGAGAACGCACAGTGTGTCCCGTAATGTCAATACCACCGGCAAGGTGCGCTAGTACTCTTTATTTGTTTATTATGAGTTGCGGACAACTGACTCCGGTGCGCTTAATATACGTAGCCAGCAGTTAAAGTGAATGCCACTCCCCCAAAGACAAGCGCCACAAATACTGTTACGCGTACGCACACGACTGTCCAGAAGGTCTGTCCTTGTATGTTTTCATTCTCTGTGGCACATATTTATTCCCTTCGGCCTGTTTTTGCAATTTACCCGCACACACTACAGCATGTGGAGACGTACCGTATAACAGAACAGACCAAACTATCTGGCACCAACCCGGTTCGTGCTATTGTTGGCTCTACGTCAACGAAAAGCAATGCCGGCAATGTCAGTAAATTCACTCTATGAGCTTTCCGTTTAATTCTATTTCCTCTGCAGACACCTAGAGCAGTAAAGTCAAACCCGATGCCGAAAGCTCCCGCTCTCAAGTCTGCTGCGAATAAAACTACACCGGCGAAAGCAGCTGTGGTGAAAGCGTCGAAATAGTATTTTGATCTGCGAGATATGCTTCGGCGTCTCTTCTGTGAGGCGCAGACCCCTCAGCATCAGCCTTTTGCGAGGTTCCACATCGACTTTATCCTGCTCTTTTGCAGGCTCATCGTATTGTCGATCAGACCTTCCTCTTTTGTATCCATCGCGACTATGCCGAAGGCGAGATTTGGAAGTTAAGCCTCGACCAATATGTAGTATCATGCCCTGTGTCACCGGTGTAAATATTTTGGTCCTTTACATTCGTACTTTTGCGTGGAGGAATG